>WBNM01000213.1:1074-13924 GCA_013399055.1 Ramphastos sulfuratus | reverse complement strand
CCAACCCAAAACAGTCTATGAATCTATTATTAGATATAGCACAAGCTACAGCTATAGATACAGCTATAGATATAGATATAGATATAGATACAGATATAGATATAGATATAAGTACAGGTACAGATATATGTCTTCAAAAAGATCTGAAAACCCTATAAGAATATTTTTAACTTCAGACTTTCCATTAAGCTGCTTTTTTGAGGAGGCTAAAAAGGATAGACTGCAGCTGCAGCCATTTTTCAGCATGGTTAAACAAGTGGTATTATTTGTGCCATTTCTTTACATTTTATTTATGTTGGCAGATCATGATTGATCCTTTTTTTTTTTCTCTTGGATGATTGCTAGTACACACGTGGGGTTTTGCCAAGTTGGGCAAAACAGGCACACAGCGAAATTACGTCTGCAGCATTTTATTTATTAGCTAATTAAAGTGCTCTTAGATGAGATGAATGCTTAAGAGGGGAAATGAGTGTGTCCTGAGCTGTTCCACATTCCAAACAATTAAGCAAGGGAAGCCTTATGATAATGAGGGAACTGAGCTGATGGTTTTTGTTGGGTAAGTGGACAATGGGATCAAGGCAGCCTCAGCAAGTTTGCCGATGACAAGCAGCTGTGTGGTGTGGTTGACACACTGGAGGGAGGGGATGTCATCCAGAGGGACCCTGGCAAGCTGGAGGGGTAGGCCAATACTAACATCATGAAGTTCAACAAGGCCAAGTGCAAGGTCCTGCGCTTGGGTCAGGGCAATCCTAAGCACAGTTACAGGCTGGACAGAGAATGGATAAACAGAAGTCCTGAGCAGAAGGTCTTGGGGGTGCTGGTTGATGAGATGATTAACATGAGCTGGCAATGTGCACTTGCAGCCCAGAAAGTCAACTGAATCTTGCGCTGCATCAAAAGCAATGTGGCCAGGAGGTCTAGGGAGGTTCTTCTACCCCTCAGCTGTGCCCTGGTGAGACCACAGCTGCAATACTGTGTCCAGTTTGGGGCTCCCCAGTTCAAGAGAAACAGGGACCTGCTGGAGAGAGTGCAACAGAGAGCTATGATGATAGTTGCAGGGCTTGAACATCTCTCCTATGAAGAAGGACTGAGAGCCCTGGGGCTGTTTAGTCTGGAGAAGAGAAGGCTGAGAGGGGATCTGATCAATGTTTATAAATATCTGAGGTGTGGGTGTCAGGATGAGGGTGACAGTCTCATCTTGGTGGTGCCTAGTGATAGGACAAGGGACAATGTGTACAAGCTAGAACACAGGAAGTTCTGCCTCAGCACAAGGAGACACTTTATTGCTGTGAGGGTGACAGAGCACTGGAACAGGCTTCCTGGAGGGGCTGTGGAGTCTCCTGTGGGCACTTTCCTTGATGTGTTCCTGTGTTGCCTAGGTGACCCTGCTTTGGCAGGGCATTTGGACTAAGATGGTCTCTAGAGGTGCCTTCCAACCCCTAACATTCAGCGAGTCTGTGATTCTCCCCCTCTAATCTGCTCTCAGAAGACCCCACTTAGAATACTGTGTCCAGCTCTGGAGTTCTCAGCACAAGAGCATGGACCTGTTGAAGCAGTGCCAGAGGAGAACACAAAAATGATCAGAGGGCTGGAACACCTCCACTATGAGGACAGGCTGAGAAGAGTTGGTGTTCAGCCTTGAGAAGAGAAGGCTCCAGGGACACCTTATAGCAGCCTTCCAGACACCTTATAGCAGCCTTCCAGTATATGAAGGGAGTCTACATGGCAGCTGGAGAGGGACTTTTTACAAAGATTCAGACAAGGGGTAAAGGCTTCAGTTCTGGAGCCCCCAAAATGAGAAGGACATTGAACTGTTGGAGCGGGTCCAGAGGAGGTCACGAAGATGATCAGAGGGCTGCAGCAGCTCTGCTATGAGGACAGGCTGAGAGAGTTGGGGCTCTGCAGCCTGGAGAAGAGAAGGCTTCCAGGAGACCTTAGCGTAGCCTTGCAGTATCTGAAGGGGGCCTACAGGAGGGCTGGGGAGGGACTATTGACAAGGTCTTGTAATGACAGGATGAGGAGTGATGGGTTTAAGCTGGAAGAGGGGAGATTTAAACTTCATGTTAGGAAGAAGTTCTTTGGAGTGAGAGTGGTGAGACACTGGAACTGCTTGCCCAGAAAAATTGTGGAGGCTCCACTCTGTAAAAATTATGACATTAAACCAACTGTAGATTTTTTTTTTCCCATGATGGTAAAAAAATCTGTTTTCCAAAGGAAGATGTATTGAAATACAAGTTACTTTAAAAGCACAAAGTAAATCCTGTGCTCTTTGGCCAAATTCACATCTTCAACCCTCACATTAGATCTCTTGCTGATCTAATTTGAATGAATTTTAAGTGCTACCTGGGGAGCAGCTACGCAAAAGGCTTTACTGTAATTCTCTGCTTCCCAGAACCATAACTCAATCTGTACTTGTCCTTGGTCACTGCAGGTTATATCCACCCATGTCCAAGATCAGATGCTCTCTTGGTATCTCCTCTTTGAGGAAATGCTACCAGGCAGAAGAGATTTTTTTTTTGTGCTGCATTCTTGGAGAACATTTATATTGCATTAGCAAAGAATCCATACCAGATGCACTAAGGTAGGGACTGCAGATGCTGGTTGGATGAGCAAAGTGAGAAAACTGACAGCCCATTTAATGTGATTTTTTATGTTTGTGAAAACCTTTTTTAATAAACAGATTTATAAGACAAAAAAAAAATTGACTTTCTTTCCCCAGCTACTGTCAAGCCTATTGGTTGGTCAATGTGTTAAGTCCAGGTTGATGATGAAGCCCAGGTTGGACGAGGCCTTGAGTGACCTGTTCTAGTGGGAGGTGTCCCTGCCTATGGCAGGGGGTTGGAACTAGATGATCCTTGAGGGCTCCTTCCAACCTTACCAGTCTATGATTCTATGATTCTATGATGAATGCTTATGGGTGCTCATTTGTGCTGTGGATTCCAAGATAGCCAGACTATCATATTCCTCTTCACACTGTGAATCATANTCAGCACTACTGTTTGGCATTTAACACCCATAAAAGAGTTTATATTCTAGCACAAGTTGATGTTCTTCCTTATCCTTATGCATTCCTCTGTGGCCTGAGCTAGATTATGGTCCTGCTCTGGCAGGGGGGTTGGACTCAATGATCTCTTTGGGTCCCTTCCAACCCATGACATCCTGTGATCCTGTGATCTGTGTTTTGGTGTGATTCCAGAGCTGATAATACAGTGTTAGTGTCTATGATTATTCCATGACGAGTTAGGCAAATGCCTGCACTTAAATGTAATTTTAAGGGAATTGTTTAGTGGCTTTCTGTTGGACGAATGTAGTTACTATAGCAAGAGCTACCTCCTGCCTCTGCAAGCAAATGCTAATGAGTTTCCTGCTGATTAAGTCAACAATAAAACTGGGAATGAACTGGTGATTGATTCCACCAGAGCAGGTTGCTCACAACCCCATCCAGCCCAGCCTGGAATGTTTCCAGGGATGGGGCTTCTGCCATTCCTCTAGGCAACCTGTACCAGTGTTTCACCACCCTTGCTGTAAACAATTTCTTCCTTTTATCTAGTCTGACTATCTCCTTTTTCAGTTTCAAACCATCCAATTCTCACTACTGTCCCTGGTAAAGAGTTTGTCCCCATCTTCCTAATAAGCCCCTTTAAGTACCAAAAGGCCTCAGTAAGGTCTCCCTAGAGCCTTCTCTTCTCCACATTGAACAAGTCCAGCTCAGCTTTTATCCATACCAGAGGTGCTCCAGCCCTCTGATCATTTTTGTGGCACTCCTCTGGATCTGCTCCCACAAGTCCATGTCTCTCCTATGTTGAGAACTCCAGAGTTGTACACAGCACCGTAGGTGGGGTCTCACCAGAGTAGAGCAGAGAGGCAGAATCACCTGCCTTGATCTGCTAGACATCTCAGCTAGCAGGAAAAGACAGCTACCTGAAAGGACATTGTAGAGAGGTTGGTGCTGGTCTCTTCTCGCATGTAATTAGTGATAGAACAAGAGGGAATGGCCTTAAGCTGAGACTGAGTAGATTTAGAATGGATATTAGGAAAAATTTTTTCACAGCAAGAGTGCTCAGGCATTGGAATGGGCTGCCCAGGGAGGTGGTGGAGTCACCAACCCCAGGTGTGTTTAAAGGTCAGTTGGATGTGGTGCTTGGGGATATGGTTTAGGGTGAACTTTGTAGAGTAGGGTTCTGGGTTGGACTTGGTGATCCTGAGGGTCTTTTCCAACCTGAATGAATGTTTCTGTGATTCTGTGAATGAGAGCCTGCCTTTTCAAGGCAGATGAGCTCATCTGCAATGGAAAGAACTACATAGCTCCTTCCCCTTCCTTTGCACCAGCCCTGGCATTCATCTAGTTCCAAAATGTAGCAGAAACATATCCCAAATAGAAAATGATGGCTTCCCTCACTCAAATGGCTCACTGCAGGGTCAGATGAATGCCAGAGCTGGGCTAAGGGAGGAGGAAGGTAGGGTGAAGGGCAAAGTGAGGTATGTCCCTTCGAGCACCAGCGATGCTTAATTGCACCATAGAAATCACATCCTCCGTCTCAGCTGATTGCAGAGGAGCTGCATGGAAACTACATCAACTGGGGTATGGTGCTAATTAATTAGGAAATGTTGTCCAAGGTGAAGCACGTTGGAAGGAGAAAGCCTGGTGGTTTTTTTACTGAATGGAACTGCAAACTGTCATGTGTTTAGGGCAGCACTGCTTGCTGGCTCCCTGCTAGGCTGATTGCACTCCAATGTGTATGAAGTGGATTCTGCTGCAACAGTCTTGTTGCTTTATTTGTATCTTCAGATGCCATGGGAGATATTGGACGTGTCCAGTTCTTGTCCTGTGCTTTTTTTACCCCCTCTAAGTTGAATGCTTGTGAGGGAGATGGGATGGGGTGAGCTCAAGACACAACTCTTGCTTTGAAGTCAGCAGCTTTTCTGCTTTAAGCCTCCATAGGAGAGGGTTCATGTCTGGCCTGATTGTAAAGTTCTAGAAGGTTCATGGCTTCTGGCACTAAACTCAAAGTCCTGTTCAAGTTTGTTGGGAGAAAAAAAATTCTTTACCCTTGTTCTTAAGATGTAGCCTCCAAAAGTAATTCTTCAGTTCTCATTTCTGTGATGAATTCTTAGCACGTCTCTTTATCTCTGTAGCTGAACCTTCCAGACATGTAAATGCAACTAAATGTGTGGTGTTGGCATCTTTATTTTTTCCAGACTTAGTCCCAGCATCGTGACTCTTCCATCATGTCTGAACCCATCACACTCAATGTTGGAGGAAAGCTCTATACCACCTCTCTGTCCACCCTGACTAGCTTTCCAGACTCCATGCTGGGGGCCATGTTTAGTGGGAAGATCCCAACCAAGAAGGACAGCCAAGGCAACTGCTTTATTGACAGAGATGGTAAAATCTTCCGCTATATCCTGAACTTCTTACGAACTTCTCACTTGGACCTCCCTGAAGACTTCCAGGAAATGGGCTTGCTTCGACGGGAGGTAGATTTCTATCAAATCCAGCCACTGATTGAGGCCTTGCAGGAGAAGGAGGTGGAGCTTTCTAAAGCAGAGAAGAATGCCATGCTCAACATCACCCTCGATCAGAAGACCCAAACTGTTCACTTCACTGTCCGAGAAGCACCCCAGATCTACAGCCTGTCTTCCTCCAACATGGAAGTGTTCAGTGCTCACATCTTCTCCACGTCCTGTCTGTTCCTGAAGCTTCTGGGTTCCAAACTCTATTATTGCTTCAATGGAAACCTCTCTTCAATATCCAGCTACCTGAAAGACCCCAACCATTTGACCTTAGATTGGGTTGCAAGTGTGGAAGGTCTTCCCGAAGAGGAGTACACCAGACAGAACTTAAAGAGACTCTGGGTGGTGCCAGATAATAAGCAAATCAATAGTTTCCAGGTGTTTGTGGAAGAAGTGCTAAAAATAGCCATGAGTGATGGCTTCTGCATAGATTCTTCTCATCCACATACTTCAGATTTCATGAATAATAAGATAATTCGCCTAATTCGGTACAAGTAGGAGTGCCTGATTATTATGGAGATAACACAGGTTTACACTTACAGCCTAATTCAGAATCATGCTTATCTGGATTAAGAGTCACTAACAAGGAGATGATTTTCCTTTAATGTATTTACCAATCTGACCTTTCAGAAGATTCTAGACAGAAGGAATTGTCTAGTGCCTGAATTAAAGACTGGTTCTGTTCCTGCCTCCTCCTCTAGCCTGTTCTACAGTTGTTGGGAAAATCACTTAACTGCTTTCCAGTTGGAAAATCAGAGTGATCCTTAATTGCAAGGGGATGTGAGGGTTCAGTGATCAAGGTTTGGAAGGTACCTAGAGAACAGCTGCGGTGAAAGGTGCCATGGAGCTGCAGTGCAGCAGATAGCCCTGGGGACACATTTTCCATGTCTTGCTGTGTCACCTGTGCAGAGCATCCAAGGAGCTTGGTTAGATCTGCAGAGAGGAAGCCTCCCCAGATGCATGCACTCAAGACAGCTGTAAAGGACGGTGCAAGCTGCAAATGAGAAAGGGATCCTGTCTCTTTAGGCTCAGTGAAGGATTTCTGTCACTGTCTGAGGCTGGCTTGGGTTTTTTTCTGAACCCTATGAAGAACTCCCACTTAATTTTTCAGGGAAGCTGTGTTTGAATGATGTGACAGGGATGGAGAATGACCAAGGAAGTCACAGCAGAGAGAACAATGTTCTTACAAACTGAGAAGACTGTGACTCGTGGGGGAACTTTGATTTGGATGCTCTTAAACCTTTACTTTTACATTCCAAAGGCATCCAAGACAACTAGTCCATTTCTTTCTTTCACAGTGTTGTGTTTGTCTGGAGGATACTGCTGAAGCTTTCTGAGTTGGAAATGGATTTGGTGGCATAGGCACTCAAATATCTTTTAAACTTTTGAGCCTCTTCTGCCTGAGCATGGCATGTTTCCCAGTCAGCAGTGCTTGGAGTGCATGGGATGCTCTCTGGGTAGGATGGATTCCACCTGAAAAGACACCTATCAGGTTACACTTGGACTTTTAATCCAAACTCAGAGGCTCACGTTTCCTATCCCTGTATATTGAGCCNAGTGGAATGTTAGTCTGAAGCTAGAAGTGAAATGCAGATCTTCCTCTGACCTCTCCATTAGCGTCCCTAGACTGGGCACGTTTTGATAGCAAAATATGCCTGCTGCCTAGAGCTACCTCTTTGTTTTAGAGTCCCATCAGCACTACTGTTTGGCATTTAACACCCATAAAAGAGTTTATATTCTAGCACAAGTTGATGTTCTTCCTTATCCTTATGCATTCCTCTGTGGCCTGAGCTAGATTATGGTCCTGCTCTGGCAGGGGGGTTGGACTCAATGATCTCTTTGGGTCCCTTCCAACCCATGACATCCTGTGATCCTGTGATCTGTGTTTTGGTGTGATTCCAGAGCTGATAATACAGTGTTAGTGTCTATGATTATTCCATGATGAGTTAGGCAAATGCCTGCACTTAAATGTAATTTTAAGGGAATTGTTTAGTGGCTTTCTGTTGGACGAATGTAGTTACTATAGCAAGAGCTACCTCCTGCCTCTGCAAGCAAATGCTAATGAGTTTCTCATAGGAGAGCTGCTGCAGCCCTCTGAGCATCTTTGTGGCCCTCCTCTGGACCTGCTCCAACACTTCCATGTCCTTCCTGTGCTGGGGGCTCCAGAACTGCACACAGTACTCCAGATGGGGTCTGATGAGAGCAGAGTAAAGGGGGATGTCATTGTGAAATGGTCAGGTCACTAAGGCAGCACTTTACCACTTGCTTGGCTTCAGTGTCAGATTGTTGCAGGTAATGCAGTGGGAAACCAGAGGTGATGACAATGGTGAAGCTCTTTCCTGCACACCCAGACAGTGCTATAATGACCAGAGTCCACTAGCTGCATGTTAGCTCTAAGCATCATTTGTGCCACTTTCAAGGTGGTTCCTTCTCAGCTAATCCTGTTTAAAAGTATCTTAGCTGTCTTTTCCCTGACCAGACTGCTATGTGTGCATGAGAGACCTGCTGAAACACTTCCCGTTCTCTCCAATGGGAGACACAGGAAAATGCAAAAACCAAGTTTAGCATTTAGCATTTTAGTGCTTCCAAAAGTTCTTGGTGCAGGGCTGCAAAGCTCAGTACTGGTCATGTTCTTGTTTCCTAAAGTAAGGAGTCTGTCATTACATTCAGCTGACTTGTGAACAAGCATAAAGAAGGGGTTTGCTACTGTTGTAAAAATCAATGAGATCAATATAGTTCTACTGTCCTAAACTGTAACTGCATGAACACCACAAATCAGCATGATGAGGGCAAAAGTGCCTATTCTGCAGCCATTGGCAGCCCCTGTCTGACTTGGTGCTAAACCAGCACAATGTACCTGGGACTGTTAGGAAGCACTGCCTGGGCTTGAAGCCCTCAGAACTATTAAACCTAGCAAGTGTTGTGAATTTTCAGGATTGTTAATAGGACTTTTTGGCCAAATTCCAGCTTGAGTCACCATATTCTTCTAGTTTTAGTTGCTTTTGAAAGAACTCTTTTTTTCTCCCATCCCTGAGCTGAATTGTAGAGCATGAGTAATCTGTTAACGACAAAGCAAAGCAACTCCTCTGTGAATCTTACTTCTGACACGAGTTTGCCAGGCAGTTGAACATTCACTATGTCAGTCGGCCATGATCTACGCAGGCAATATGATTAGGATCTGTAAAAGACCATAAAGGAACCCTCTTCCATCAAGTCTATGCCTTAAAACAGGTATGGCATTGCTGAATTGATGATAACAGAACTTTTGGGGGCCATGAACAGTATTTCTTTTTAATCTAAACCCCTGAGAGTAGAATTTAAGTGATCTGGAACAGGAGTTGTTGTATGTCAGGACTAAAATAATACTTACTTGTAGTAATTTATCTCCTGTCAACCTGAGTTTATCCAAAGATAAGAGCAGGGGGCTTAAATCTCATTTGGAAGCACGGGAAAAGACTGATCTGTTACACCCTTTAGAGCTCCAGATCAGCACAACTCCATTCTTTTTCAGCAAAATAAAAAATATTCCCTGGGAGAGTTGAATCATTATGGCATTTTCTGCTGAAAGGCAAGTAAGAAGAGTCTGTGAAAACACAGCATAGCTTAACCTGGAGCATTTACTCCTCCCCTTTGCTCTCATGCCCTTTTTTTTTTATTCAGACATTATCAACATCTACACTAGGAGCAGTTACAGAGTTTGTAGAATCATAGAATCATAGAATGATAAGGTTGGAAGGGACCTCAAGGATCATCTAGTTCCAACCCCCTGCCATAGGCAGGGACACCTCCCACTAGAACAGGTCACTCAAGTGTTGGAGAATGGTTAAGAGAAAAGGGACATGGGTCCCTAGAAGCATTGTACAATCCAGGCCTTGACATAAGTCCTGAGTATGTTGAGCTGAAGCAGGCCTGAGAAAGCTGCAAGTTATGCTGACTTTGGGATACATGTCAGACTGAAAGGTTAATGCAGTTGGAACAAACAACTTTTACAGAACTAAGGTCTGGGAAATTAGGGAAGTAGCACTAGCAAGTAACTGCAAGCAGGAGAGACTATGCAACTTTAACTTTTAGGCTGGCTAATCTGTGCTAAACTTAGTTCGCATGGACAAGTATTGTACCTAATCATAATGAAAGTGGCAGCACGTGATCGCATGCACCGTGGTACTAAGGACANTGCCCACACTGCTCTTGATGCAGCACAGGACTTGGTTGCTGTCTGGGCTGCATGCGCACACTGCAGGCTCACGCTGAGCATTTCATCAACCCAGTTTATTAAGTCTGAACAAGAACCCTGCCTGGCCTAGACAGAACCTGGGGTAATTCAGCTGACATGGAAATATGGATTTCAATCCCTTCATATAGAGGAAAGCACTGAACCCAGGTATTCTCCTGGAGTGGTTTAACCCATCAGGCTATTATGAGAATGATGAACACCTCCAATACACATTTATCTGTGCTCATGTAACTAAACCTGGCAAAGGTACTGCTGGCCACACAGGGAGGTGCAAAATCTCTCTCTTTTATAGTGCAAAGTGATGCAAANTATGGCAGGGGGTTGGAACTAGATGGATCCTTGAGGTCTCCTTCCAACCTTACCATTCTATGATTCCCTGCAGTCCCCTCCGACCTAAGCCATTCTATGATTCTATGACATGAGTGAAGAGAGGCTTGAGGAGGAACAGAAAAACTTGAGCTGCCTCTAAATTGGCAAGCAGAATAAGCCTCTTTGAGCCTAAGCCATTATTTATAAGGGCACTGTTGTTCTGCATGCCTACGGTGTGCGTGAAAGGAGCGGCAAATGAATCACTGTTGACCGCAGGCAGACATATGTTACACACACGCAGCTGCTATTTCAAACCACACACTGAGCTAAATTTGTAGCTGCTCCCTAATTTTGCAGTCTGTGACTTAACGCTGTAATGACTGTTTATAGGAATGTTCTCCCTCCAAAATGTTTGTTCCCTTTTTTATCTAGGTAGCTGGCTTTTGTTTCCCTCGTTTTCCTGGGCCCTGCAGGTGCAACTTGCTTTTCGTTTACCAGCCTCAATGATTCTTCTTCTCAAGAGTTCTCCTGAATTAGAGAACTGTGATCATGCACAAAGCCTTATTAAGCACAGTGCAACCCCACTGCTGGTCATGGAAAGTATTGGTATTTATTAGCAGCTAACATCTAAAAATTATTCCACTGCTGAGTGGAATATTCCCTCTCAGAATAAACTCATGTTTTCCTGTAAGGCCCTGAGAACAAGGAAACAGCCTAGGCAGGATTTTTCCTCTGAAGTTTGAACATCTCAGTGCGTAACTCCTGTTCAGATTCTGCCACATGCCTGACTCCCTCAACACCTTCATGCACAAAATGAGACTCTCTGAGTCCTGCATTTCTTTTTTTAAATGGCCTACATGCTGAGAGAGCCATCGAGCAGAGTGATCAGTAGTGTTGGAGCAGAAAAAAAAACCAGATTTGGGGCAGATGATAAGTTATTAGCTGCAGTCTAGTGACATTTTCGGTGGGATAGCACAGTGGGATTTCTTAAATGACAAAGAAAGATCATTGTGAACATCATAGTGGAGTCCAGAATGAATCACTCATGGGCTTCTCTGTGTTTTTAGGCTTCATAGCTCTTAAATATCTAACAACATCCAATTATAATGGAAGGGACTGAAACCATACATAAATATCAAGACCTCTTTGGTTGTTAAGGATTGGTAGGTTGTGGGAGGAGTGTTTGTTGCTACAGGTGATGGCAGGGAAATAAAAGAAATAGGTCTAAAAAGTTAGACCTGTAAAAAAAAAAAAATTGTTAAGAAGAAATTCAGGATGTAGAAGGGGAGAATAAAGAATCTTCATGTGTTGAGAGGATAAAAAAACCCAACAAGATAACAATAGAGACAAAGATTTTGCTGCGGAAGGAGGTTGTGATGAGAATGACTCACTGGCTCTTTCCAGTTTTAATCTCCTGTTCTGCAACTTAAATATTGGCCATGCCAAGAGTTGTGCTGGTAAATCCTCAGGAGCAGGCAGCTTGGCTTCATCTTGCATGTGCTCTAGATCACTGAACATATGCACTGCTGTAGCTACCATATTGCAGCTGGGTTGCCGAGTAGAAACTGCTTGAGTTCACTGGCAGTATCAGTTATATAAATCACTATATAATTGATAGATAGAAATCAATCAGACTTCCACTCTAGGAAAGGCTGGTGAGGTCCATATATAATGTTGATGGGAGTGTCAATGTTGTCTTCAGCAATAGGCTGTGGAAAATAAATCTAGGATCTTCTGATACTTCACAGAAAAATGGAGAAGTTATGAAGAAGACTCCTGTGAGGAGTTTCTTTTTCACACCATCCCTTTAAATTTGGTGTCACTCCTCTGAATTTCAGTTATTTGGGCAATATTTAACTGCCATTCTGGAATGACTCCCTTCTCCACACACTGATGGGCACAGAGTGGGTACAAGCAATGCTAATGTGGCTCTCCCAGTAAAAGCTTGGTGTGTGAATTAGCACAGGCAGCCATGCAGATGTTCTGTGCGAGAAGGTCAGGACTGAGCAGCTCATGCTCTCAGATTCACTTGGGAATAACATCAGGGATGGTTTCCCTGTGGATTCAGAAGGAAAAAAGAATTAATTCCCTCTTCCTCTTGTTCTTCCACTCCCTTTTTCTTGTTCTTGCTCTTAACTGCAGGATTTTTCTGTTGATCAGAATGGTCCTGAATTCACTGAAAGCCAGGCTTTTGGAGTGTCAAAAGATGGGGTTTATTTCTTATTGCTTTCACAGTGAGCCTTGAGAATATCACAGTGAAAAAATGTGGTTGAATTTCTCTACCTTTAACTCTCATGTGAACTAAACTGTATTTCAGAGAACAGTAAATAAAATGTGAATGAAGCAGGAGATGCTTGGCCTGACATACGTGTCTTGAGGAACGAGCATGTGGTGACACTTGCTCAACCTGTCCCTTTTCCTTTCCAAGGATTTTACAGTGCATCAGTGCAATGCTTACCTGAACATCTCCCTGGGTAAAAACTGTAGGAAGCTCCCCAAAACTGAAAGCACTTGTAGGCTGAGCCCCTGTGATGGTTTGGGAGTTACCTGCCCCCTCCCCGCTTTGTAAAATGACCCAGGCTAGACTCAGCCAGCTGGAAGTTAAGAGATGAAGCTCTATTTACAGCTTAGCACAATATACAAGCAGAGATATACACTATATACAGGAATATTTACAGAAATATACAAGTTAAAGGTAATACAGAAACACAACACCCCTCCCAGAAATCAGAGTCCCCAGGAGGGGCTTCCAACCACCCTTCCACCTTCTTCCCACCCCTCTGCCTTACCCCA
>WBNM01000210.1:0-25791 GCA_013399055.1 Ramphastos sulfuratus | reverse complement strand
TTTGCCATGGGCAGCTAAGAAATTCTGTCTTCTGGAGTGGCTAAGTCTATGAACAGCTAAATTTGTGGCCCTTTCAGGCTCTTCTTGGCCTGACAGCTCTCTGGCTGCCCATGCTCAGTCTGGAGGGCTGTCCCTTATCCACTGCTATAAAAAACCTGATGGGTGCAGAGTGCCTGAACTCAAGATGAGTTCTTTTTGGATCCCAGACATCAGATGGGTAGCGATGGTGCAGTGTCCTCCTCGTGTTCTGGTTAATCCTGCTTGCTTCCATTGTTAGTACCCACAGATCAAAACTCCTCATCTCTCCCTGTGCCACTCTGCACCCTGCAGTGTTCACTACACCCATTAACCCCTGCCAGCAGTGAAGGCGCTGCTCAGGGTAGTACCTGCAGGTCCCTTCCAAGCACATGCAGCTTTGCAGAGCGTTGCAGTGCTGACCAGAAAGGCTACCAGGGAGCAACCCCCTCTCATCTTCATTGTGGTCTTGTCTACTTCATGCCCTTTTGTACCAAAGAGCGCATGCATGGGAAGAGTGCAGCAGCTGTTGAAGGACGCATCTGAAGGTCATTAAGACCCCACAGCAGTGCTCTTATTCAGGTTGTATTCTTGCTGAAACCTAGGACATTGTCCTGAGAGTAAGGTACAATATGCCCTGGGCAAGAGGAATTAAGGTCTCCGTTCCTCAGAAGCCTGCAAAATACTTTGGTCTTGCAGCACACTTCTGCTCCCTCTTGATAACAGCACTGCGAATAGGCTGGCAACAGGGGGTCACATCCTGTATCTGTGTCCAGCTACAAGTGCAGTGAAAACAAAGCCAAACATTGCTTACCCAGGGAAGGATGAGGGCACTGATCACAATTAACAGAGGAGAACAGAGCTAACTGCAAGGCATGATTACAGCCAAGCCCTGGCATTGGGCTCAGTACTGCCGCAAAGCCAGCACCATCCATCCACTTGTGCTTGGGCACAAATAATTCTTATTCAAGCACCTGCAGAGCTCATTTCAGCATCACTTGATCTACCCAACCTTTCAGTGGCAAAAGCGGGGCAGTCCTGATTTGGGGTGCCCTGGGCTACCCCTGGCTTGGTGCCCAGGCTCTGCTCTGGCAGCGGGCACCGCTACTGGCCTGGCTGTAGGCTGTCCGTGTGGCCAGAGGTTTGCCTGGGCCACTGGGAAACAGCTGCCTGCACGAGGCAGGCTATGCCCTCACTTTCACCTCCCTCCCTGCTTCTGGAGTGTTTGGGATGGGGTGGCTTTTCTGAAGGTGGCGTTTCTTCCCTTGGTCTATGTATGAAGGACTCTGCTGGGAGCACTCTCTCTGTCCCTCCATTTTTGGTAAAATCCTCCTTTTTTAATAGCCCCTTCCCACTGGATCTCCCCATTGGCTCTGTACTCAATGTTTTGCACACTGCAGACACATTCTGCTGCATCTGTGCTTGAAATGTACTGCAGCAACCAGCTCAGAGCACAGTTGACAAAACCTTTCCCAGACAGCTTTGGGTTTTGCTTTACATTTTTGAAGCACAGTTTAAGAGGCACCAAAAGGCTGAGCCAGGCACTGTGCTGCATCAGTTGCTTCCACAGGCGCTAGGCACTGAGTGGGACCCTGGGGCGGCATGGGGCATGGGCTGCCCTGGCTGAGACAGCATCCCTGGTACAGCCTGTACCACCCTAAAAACACCTGAGTCATAATCCTCTGTCCTCCTCCTTCCTTCCTCCTGGGAGTGGCAGCAATTTGCTATCCGTGCGAGCCTGCCGGAGCAAACTGCTAACCCCAATCCACAGCCAAAGGACAAGCCTCCGCCCCGCTGTCCACCTACACCTTGCCCTCCTGTTTGGAGAGGAAGGGAACAGGAAAGACTCCTGCTTTCTCCTCCACGCCCAGGCCCCAGGCCTGAGCAGCTCTGAGGAGTCAGAGGTGGTTTTTCCCAAACTGTTTTTCCTCTTACTGTTTCTCTCATGGCGTGCAGAGGAAGGATCTGTTGTTGCTCTCCATCCCCTGTGTGGGTGCGCTGCTAGGTGCTGGCTCTTTGAGTGTCTTTGGCAGCTTCTCTTTAGAGGCGATCTCCACCCCACAACAGCAGACCATCACTGGGCTGCTCACCCAGCCCTTTCCCTAAGATTTTAAAGACTCACTCGCCAGAGGAGAGAGTATGTGGCTTTCAGCCATTGCCTCTTCACAGTCAGGGCCAAGGGCAGCTCCTGGAGAAGGACCCTTCTGCCTAGGCACTTGTCTAGCCCCCTGAATTTATAACTAAGAGAGTGGATAATGAATAACCATTTACCACTTTGGAATCTCCTTGCTGTCAAGTTATGGAGAAACAAGTGTCAATCCCAAATCCTGCATTTCCCTGCCCTCTGGACTAATGGAATGTGTGCATTAGTTCGTTCAAGGATATATTCGTGGTCTCCCCATTTAACCTCCTTATCTCAGACCATCTTATCCCATTTGCCCCACAATTTCTAAAAAGATCCTACCCAAGGACAAGATCGTGCCTGTGAAATTTTTGTGTGTATTGGTTTTGTTTTGGCAAAGTTATGAGGTAGTTAAAATGAGACTTATAATGGAAAGCTAGCTGCTAGCATCTCTCCATAACACTTGTCTACCTTGCAGGAGAGTTGTGAGGATTAATTAATTTGTGTTTGTTAAGCACTTTGGGATCCTAAGATCAAAGGTTCTATAGAAATGCAAATTGTTATTATAATGATAAATTCTTTACATGAGCTCATGTGTTTTGCCTCAGAGGCAAAGTCTCGCCCCGCGTTGCGTTGTTACACACGTAAATCTTCAAGCCTTGTGATGAAAAGGTACCTCCGAGGGCCTGATCCTTCTGCTCTAATGCTTCACGCACCAAGCTCCCCTTGAGCTCAGGGAGGTCCTGTCCTTGGGACAGCTGAGGGATTTGCTGTGTTTAGGAGACAAAAAGACCATTTTACACCCCCACACTGAGACACAGAACTCCCCATCCCACTCTGTAACACCAGTGGTGCTGCCAGTAGCTATGTCCATCTTGGTCACAGAAGGATTGAGCAGATGGCAACATCTGGACCTGAATTTTGACCCTCTCAAAGCTCAGGTGTTCAGAGGTTTATTTGACCTGCTAGAGAAGAAGAGAGGTAAAAGGCCAGCTCAGCTGTGCCTTGCTGCTGTCTCTGACAGACATGGCATCTCACTGGCACAGCCAAATGTCACTCCTGGCATCCAGGAGGTGCTGGCTTGGCCATTCCCCTGTAGCAAGCGAGGGATGCAGCTCTTCAGGCATTCACGGCACAAGCTGTCACAAGCAGTCACCTGTCTTCCATCATGTCCCCAGTGTGCAGCTTTCCTCTCCACGTCCCCAGTGTGCAGACGCCTCTAGTCACACCTTTACTGGCTGGGGTCAGAATGATGTCCTCACCTACGGGCTTACCCGAATGCAGAGCACAGAGTGAGAAACGCTGTCTGGAAAGGAGGTCTCCTGCCCAACCCACATTCAAAGCAGGACTACCACCAGACACCGGACCAGGTTAATCATGCTTTTTTTCTGCCTGAAGCTTGAAAATCTCCAGCAGTGGCCACCTCAACTCTGTCTTGGGGCTTCACTACTTTCCTGGAAAAGTAGTGCTGTCCAACCTGAACCTCCAACACTGCAGTTATGGCCACTGCTCCTTGCTATAGTATCTGGCAATACCAAAAAGACTTTTGCCCCATCTTGGTAGCTACCCTTCAGCTACCCACCTGTTAAACTTCTCTTCACCAAACTAATCCTGAAGTGAACTGCAACCATAACCCACAGTGTGAGGCTTTCAGCTGTGAAGTGCTGCTCCATGGCTGTTTGCAGTGGGTATGGTGCAGATGAGACTGCAGCTCTAACACATCTCTGAAGGGGATTTGAAAGTACAGAACCAACACTCTGCCTCTTCAGAGTCTTCTACCACTTGTTGTGTAGTCTCAGAAGATTTCTGCTCCATGAAAGCCTCTCCAGAAGGTATGATCCAGGTAATGAATTGTTCCCTTCCTCTGACATGGAGACCTTCAGAAGGTCTCAGTCTGGGAAGTCATCTGCTACACAATCTATATGTAGAATTATCACAGGAGAGGATGAATAGGTCTCATGTTCAACATACCCAGAATTCACCATCCTCTACATGTGGTACTTGTCATTTTTTTTCCTGCAGATGTCCTGGGCCATGCCACAGATTTGATGTTCTATCCAGTATCTGCATTTCTGCCCTTCACAGCATCGCTTCCTCCTAGTGGGGACAATAACCAAAGTTCAATGTTGCCATAAACCCCAGGAAACTGTGTTGACTTCTGATGAGTTTCTTAAATTACTGTAAGAGAAAAACACATCCTGGAGGTTCTTGTAATCTGTCTGAAGACAGCAGAAGTCAGAGGAAGGCTGTGGTGAAAAACAAGACCCTCAGCTTTCCAGCTAACTCTCTCTCCCGCGCTGTGTTAGTGTGTGCCCTGGGCTCTGCGCGGGACATGCGTAAAGCAGATGACAAACCTTTGTGAGCCAGTGCTGGGATGTGCCATATGCACACACTAAGTCCTACAGGGCTGGGCTCTGCCCACCAATACATGCCATGGGCTGCTGCATTCCTCTCCCTCTGAACTTCCCACCTGGAGCAACCTATGACTTCACAGTGTTTGCACAGCACCTGAAGGTCTGATCCATGGGAGAGATCTTAGGATGTCAACCTCTTGAGTGTTAATTTCTGCAAACTGGTGTATTTCAGGTCCTGCTGCCACTTTTCCTGTAGATGTTCTCCTCTCTGAGTGGCCACTGCAGCATGTGCTAGGCAAGGTGCATGCAGGGGTCAGCGCTGGCTCTGACATCATCAGTGGCCATCATTTGCTGTGAGAATTGATGCTCTCACAAACACCAAGTCCTGCCTCAAAACCTGAAACCTGCTCGAACTCTCAGGCTGCTTCTGGAATAAACCCAGGACTTCCCACAGCAGGCTCGGGAAGTGGCTGTGAATTGTGTGTGACAGCGGCGGCCCTTGTCACCAGCAATGGCTTGGCCCCAGCAATGGCTTGCGCCCGGCAGGAGACAGCCGGCATGAGCCCGAGGCGCAGCCTGAGGGCCGAGCGCTGCAGCGCTGTGCCGCGGGGCGGGCAATCAGTCAGTCCTCACTGGCTCCCGGCAGAGCAAGGACACTGCCTGGAGACAAATCGAGGAGGGGAAACATCAGGAAAATGTGGCCACAGTCTCCTGCCAACAAACGCTTTTCCAGTGCCCTCTTCTGGAAAACATTTTCGTCCCACGAAGCTCTTTTTGTGAGGTAGTTTGAGCCTGGTGGCGACTTGCAAGGAAACGCAGGAGCATCTCCTAGCTCTTCAGACCCAGGATCTACTCTGCTCCTGTCACCTGTGGACCTGTACAGCTCCTCATGCCCTTGAAAAACAGATGAGGCAGACCCTCAGGGCACTGGCCAGAACGAAGGCAGCAAAGGATGAGCTCCCTTGCTCTCCTGATCCCCGTGAAGGCTGTCCCTTGTTGACCCCTGCCATGGAGACCCTAAATCCAGATAGCATCCCTCCCTGTATTGGGACACCTCTGGAGGCTTCGTGCTCCTCACACCCAGCCCTTGCCACCAACACCTCTCAAAAGAGCCTCCACAGACAAAAACTGGTAGTGGGGTAAGACATTTTGGTAATGCTATCCTTTGGAGCAGCTGATGGCACGTTGCTGTTAATCACCACAAGCAGCTATTGCTTGGATAATTGCACTCCACGGTTGTTCCTGATGCCTCTTTCCCTTGGAGCAGCCCAGCCTTTGTTCACCAGGCTCAGGTACCAATCTGTGCTTCTCACATCTCTATCTGAGAGGTGTTCCCATCCTGCCCCAGATGAGGTTGGTCAGCCCAGAACCTGGTGGGGCTAGAGCTGTGGACTCCCCTGCAGCCTCTGCCAGAGGGTAAAAAAGGAAGGGGGGAACAACAGCTGGTAGAGGGGATGTGGTGAGCACTGGGGATGGGTCATGCCATCATCCCTGTCCTAACCTCAGCCCTCACTTTTCTGCCAGCTGTCAGGCAATTGGCTCCTGCCATGGTGGCATAGCCCTTCACTTCCCCTCTCTATCCACTGTTCCAACACCTAACTTGCCTCTGCTGCCCATGGACCCAAATCTAGAGGCTAGCAAGCCCCATTATTTGCCCCATTAACATGCAGGAGAGATGGTGTGGAAATCCTGTGTGATTTCAGGGAGCTAGCTCAGCACAGTGCCACAGACAGCTGTGGAGGGGAGTGCCCTGTGAGCCTGCTGCTGTGGGTGCCACAGGCTGGCATGGTCCCACTGCCTGCTTGCTGTTTAGAAAATCTTCCCTGGTCTGTGTCTGAGAAGATTTGCCACCTGCCCATGTACCAAATGTGCATTTCTTAATCTTTTAGGAGTTTTTATTCCTCTGTGATGACTCTAACCAAACCCAGCTCTGTCCCCAGCCATTCCTTCTGGCCTTGGCCCAACCTGCCTTGTTTCTTATCTGCTTGATCTTGGTGTTTTCCTTCATTTGACTCCTTCAAGGGATTCTCCTGTAGCCTCAGCCTTGCTCCCTCCCTGTAACCTATCTGAGGCAGCCAGGGCCTGGGAATGGGACATAAACATCCCCTTGATGGGTTCTGCCTGAGACAAGGTGGGTTCTCCAGCTGGACACCAGAAAGGTCAGTGGGCACATCCTGGTCAGTGCCACCTGTCTCTGCATTCTGGAAGCCACCAGCTCTTGGTTGAGACAGCCACCAGTGACTTGGAGATGAGGAACAGGAACGCTCTGATCTCCTGTCTTCTTATTGATGCCCCAGAGGCAGGGTGTGAAGATCAGCCCCATCCTTCAGAGCTCTATGTACAGTGCCAGGACAGAGACCTGGTCCCCAGGGCAATGCACCTGCAGTGGGAGAGAAGTTTTAAAGAGAGGGGTGGAAGGTGCCAGCATGGTTGAAAAGTGCAGGCCTTGCAGGGACCACGGGCAGCCTAAAGGAAGTGAGGTACTTGCCCTACTTGTGCCCACACTGGTGCCTGCTCATCACCTCAAGGTGACAGAGTGGCCTGACAGTGGGGACAGCTGTTAGCGTCAGAGCAAAACCAAGGGACAAAAAATGGTCTGTGCCACGACCAGCGTCTGCATAGCAGGAGACCATGCCGGGAGGCGCGGATGGTACAGGACCTGCAGCCAGCGCCACCAAGGGACACGGGGCAGCTGAAGGGATGGCTCCGGGGGCACCGGCGCGTCCAGAGCGCCATTCCATCCACCCCGCGGGCACGACGCCGCGGCTCTCGTCTCCGGCTCTGCGCTTCCTCTCCGCGCACCCGCCGGAGGCGCCGCTGGCAGCCGCAGCTCGCCGGCTGAGCAGGCGGTGAGCAGAGGGCGCTGGCGTGGCCGGGTGCCGGGCACCTGCCGGCCAGGAGCGCGCATGGCCGGGAGCGCGCATCGCCAGGGCGGGCCCTATGCGTGTCGCCGCCGACGTCACAATAGCGGCCGCGCCGAGTCCCCACCCGGTCCCAGCCGATCGGGGCTGGTTTGAGCTGGTGCGTTGCCATAGCGACCGGTTGCCCTATATATGGGAGTGCCGCGGCCGTGGTGGAGCTTTGTCAGCCGCCCGCGTTCCGGTTGTCGTCTATCACCGCTCCTCCGCAGGCGGCCAGGGCGCCTCCCGCCAGGCTCCGTGCACCGTGCCCGGCTCGCAGGAGAAGGAGGCGGCGGCGGCTCGGAGCGAGGGGACCGCCTGCCGCGGCCTGGCAGCAGCTTTCTCCGCGGCCCGAGGCGAGGTGAGTCGGCGGCGGGAGCGCCGGGCCGGCAGCGGGGCCGGCAGCGCACAGCCACGTGTCTGCGGGGCCGCTGCCAAGCGGCGCGGCCCGGGCCGGCGCCGGTTGCGGGATCTGCGTCCGCGCCCGGGGAATCCGCAGCCCTGCGGAGCCCCGGGCGGCTGCGGATGGGTCAGGCCGGCTTGTGGGGGACAGCTGTTGGCGACGCGGCCCGGAAGCGGGGGCGGCGAGGGCCCCGCCGTGGCCGCCGGGGCCATTTCCCAGCCTCGGAGCGACAGGTGCGTGGCTTGGGGCCCGGGCATGATCTGCGGCCGCAGCCGCGTCGGGGCCGGGGCTGAGCGGCACGGCGGCAATGGTGGAATGCCGGTGCCGGGAGCTCCCGGGGAGCCGCCGTGCCCCCCGACCGGTCTCGGTCGGGTCGGGGCTGCGCGGGTCTGGAGGGAGAAGGGCCGCCAGCGAGAGCACCCGCCGCTTCCCCCGCGGCACTCGGCGGCGGCTGGTGCCCCGGGGCCGGCGGCGTCCCGGGCTGCCCTTCGGCCGCGGTGGCGGCGTTCGAGCAGCGCCTGCGGGCGTGACTCAGCGGCTCCGGACACCGCTGCGGAGCGAGGGAATGTTCTGGAGAGCGGCTTCGGGGCAGCACGGATTGCCTCCTCCTGGGAAAGCTGTAGGCCCTTTGCCCGCGGCCCAAGCAGAAAGCGACGCCGGAGGCTGCCGCTTGCCTCGCCACGAGCGCGTCTCCCTCCGTCCTGTGTAATTAACACCCTGGTCAGAGCTGTGCCGTGGGGTGGAGGCGGAGGGTCGCAGAAACTTATTCGTGCAGTCTGCTGTGACCAGCACAAGCGATCCCCTTACCCAGGTTAACAGAAGAGAATTTCCTGCAGCTGTCGCTGTGCAGGGCAGAGGACAAACCAAGTCCTCCCTGGTGGTGCTCGCTCAGCCACTGCCAGAAGCCCCTCAGCTGTCTGCAGAGCTGCAGCGTCCTTTCAAACTCATCCTGCCATAAGGTGCAGCTTCTCTTTAATAATAAACAGCTTCCTGAGTAGTATTTTATTTGCTGTTTCTTAAGGTCCTTTCAAAGAGGCTTTTAAGAGAAGACTTTAATCTAGCTTGTGGGGGAATTAGGGGTGCATGTGAGTAAGAGCAGGGGGAGGATGAGGCCGGGTGGATTTCTGGGGTTTAATTCATTAGAGCTAAAGCTTAATCTAGTTTGAATCTCAAATCTGGTTTGATAAGTGATAAGATCAAAAGATGTGAAGTAGTTCTAGATACTGACAGGTCAGGTGCCATATGCTGCCGAAGACTGCAGGGAAGCTGGGAAGTCCCTGGCTTCTCAGTCCTTCAGTAGCAAAGTTGCAAGAATTTCACTCCCCACAGTAATGAGTCTGCTGCTCTTAGGACCTCGTCAGCCTCAAACGGCAGTAAAAATGCCTGCTCTTTTCATATGCTTTTATAAACAAACTATGAAAACAGAGCAGTGATGTAACTATTCGTGAATAATTTAGAGTTTACGTGATCTTCAGGCCACATCTGTGACTTGATGGGGTATAAAAAGTGCTGAGAGGAGCAGAAGACTGGACCTGATTGGGTGAAACCAGATCTTCCTGATGAGTCACTTGCAGTCCTGAGGTCTTTAAAAGGTAGCACACTCTTCTGTTGGAGTTCCCAGCTTCATGGAGACTGGCCTCTGGACTGCTGGGTGAAAGGATGACCCATGTGCTTTGATATGGACTTCCAGGGCTTGGATGGCAGAGGAATGTGCTTTTGCCCTTTAGTTCTAGTTCTCAGGGAGGTTTGTGGAGGCTTCACAAAATGTGAGCTAGGATCACTGTTAAGAGACTGTGAACTACAGGTAAGAGCCACTCTTCCAGTGTGTGTCTGACACTCGTGACAGCTGAGGTTTTCCTTTCATGTAGCCTGGAGGTCTTAGGCTCTGGCTACCAACAGAGCAACTTCAGGGAGAGCCCTTACCCCATGGCTGGCCTAGGCATTGTCTGAACTGTGATGGGAACCCAAGTATTTAGCTGGCTATAAGCTGAGGAGAGGTGTTAGTGCTGAGAAGTCTGTAGCAGCCTCAGATTCTGTCTGTGGTGATCCATAAACCCTTCTCCCAGGAAGCAACGAGCTGTAGTAGTGCTTGAGAGTTCAGTGGTAAGCTTGCTGACATTGGTATGGCTGTAGTGGCTCTGGCGTGGAGGTGAGCGCAGCAGCAGTAGGACCTGCCAGGGACTTTAGTCCAGTAAGATCTGCTGCCACCGACTTGCTTTGGTGTAGTGCATTGTGCAGTTGGTGAGCAGAGGAGAGAGAGCTTGCCTGCAGGCTAGCAGGACTGTGTGGCTTCTTGGTCCCAATGAACTCTGGTCTGCCATTCTGTAAATTGCTGGTGATCTGTGCTGCTGCTGGTGGTCACTGGGGGGGCTGTGTAATTGTAGACTTGATAACCACCATGGAGCAGTGGCCATGTAATGCCTGGAGCAGTGAGTGTGAGCTGTCTGGATTGCAGTGACACAACAAACAGGGTGTGTTTTTTGTATCCACAGTTTGTACCTGAGCTCTTCACGTGAAACTGCAACCTTGGGAACCATGAGTAGTTTCAGCAATGAAGAATTTGAATTCACCTTCCTTGATGAAGGCTTTACTGCCAAGGACATCCTTGACCAGAAAATAAATGAAGTGTCATCCTCTGTAAGTATAGCAGGAGGCTCACTGCATGCTGTGATACTGCTGGTTTAGGAAAGGGTGGAACAAGTTGTCTCTGCAGACCTTCTGCCAGGCAGCCTCTGCCTCAGTGCTGGCCTCTGGGCTCCTCCCGTTGGCCACTGCAGGTAGCTGAGAGCTGTGCATTTGCTCTAGGATGACAAAGATGCCTTCTACGTTGCTGACCTCGGGGACATCGTGAAGAAGCACGTGCGGTGGCACAAGGCCCTTCCTCGGGTGACCCCCTTCTATGCTGTGAAGTGCAATGACAGCATAGCTGTGGTGAAGACCCTGGCTGTTCTTGGAGCAGGCTTTGACTGTGCCAGCAAGGTAAGGCCTTCTGTGCTCTGGCCTGGGGTCTTAGTGCAGGGGCTGAGCTCTGCAGCAGGTGTTTGCTTGCAGTGAACCAAGATCTGCCAGTTCTGCTGGGCTGGTGAGTTTGCCCACCCATCCATCAGTCCCTCACCAGTGTGATCTGCTGTCTCTGCAGACAGAAATCCAGCTGGTGCAGAGCACTGGGGTGCCTCCAGAGCGAATCATCTATGCAAATCCCTGCAAACAAGTCTCTCAAATCAAACATGCTGCCAGCAGTGGTGTGCAGATGATGACCTTTGATAGTGAAGTAGAGCTAATGAAAGTTGCAAGGGCCCACCCAAAAGCCAAGTAAGTTATGCCAGTTGTTCTGTAATTCCCCCTTGGATTTGCCAGTGATGGGAACATCTCCTGTTACCTGAGATGGCCTGCAGAACTACAATAACATGAACATTCTGTTAGCCAGTGAAGTCTAATATTAGGAAGGAATTCTTTACAGCGAGGGTGGTGAGACAGCGAGGTTGGATGGGGCCTTGAGCAGCCTGGTCTAGAGGGAGGTGTTCCTACCCATGGCAGGGGATTGGGACTGGGTGATCTTTGAGGTCCCTTCCAACCCAAACCATTCTGTGAACACGAATTGCGTGTTCTACTGGCACCTTAGGGAAAGGCAGGAAGCTTGTTTGCTTAAGCTCGGTCTCATTCTAGGGTTGTAGCTGCCTGCTAGCGATGTCTCCTGTGCTGGAACTGAGGCACTTGTGTTTCCCATCTCCAGGCTGGTCCTGCGCATCACCACAGATGACTCCAAAGCAGTTTGCCGCCTGAGTGTGAAATTTGGAGCCACACTGAGGGCCAGCAGGCTGCTTCTGGAGCGTGCCAAGGAGCTTGATCTCGCCATTATTGGAGTCAGGTGAGTTGGTAGCCAAGGACAGTTTATTTCAGTAGTCCACCTGAAGATTCCTTTCATGGTGGCTTGAGTTTTCTATAAGCAGAGAGCAGCATGAGGCACTGATTCTGTGTCTCTTTGCAGTTTCCATGTTGGCAGTGGATGCACAGACCCGGAGACTTTTGTTCAAGCTATCTCTGATGCCCGCTGTGTGTTTGATATGGGAGTAAGTCTGGTTTGGCTTCCTCTGGAACTGCTACTCAAGTGCTGTGGCAAACCTGAGTCAGATGCAGAGCCATGAGAGGGTTACAAGCTGGCTAAGGGGCTGGTGCTATATTGCTGGAGCATCTGAGGTCGTGTGGGTTGGCCTGGCCAGTTCTTCAAAACTCCCCTATGGATGTGCTGGAATTGGCAGCTCAAACTCCAGTGACTGTTGCTTGAATGCAAGTTAGCTCTGTTCTGAGCATTAGTGAAACAACTTCATATGGCCTTTTAAGCTAAAAGAATCAACTGAAAATTGCTTTTTTAATAGTTTTTCTCTTAATTCCATTTTAGGCTGAACTGGGCTTCAGTATGCATCTGCTTGATATTGGTGGTGGCTTCCCTGGTTCTGAAGATGTCAAGCTTAAATTTGAAGAGGTACAGCTTTGCTACAAACTTCTCAGTTTGTGTAGACCTTCTGAATATTATCTGGGGAAAACAGTCTTTCTTTTGTACTGACATGCAGACAGACTTGGAGGAACCTGCCTGCTTTGTCAGAAACTGATTCCCCTCTTTATCTAAAATCAATCTGAGAACTGATAATTAGCTGCTGGGTATTCCTGCAGCGTTTTCAAAGCCTCCTGCTAGGCTAAAGCTGCATTAAGTTGTGTCACATTTACACAGGGAAGACAGCAGATCAGTTACACAAAGTGAGTTTTCTGCTGGTAGTGGGGGCCAGTGTTGCCTGACTTGGAAAGCCTATCAATGCAGATGGGCTTGGGACAGTATCCATTCCATGGGGCAACCACCAGCAAATGATGATGTTGTTGGGCTCTGGTGTGGATGGAGTCTTGCTGCAGTTGGAGGCAGCTTCAGAGCCTGAGAGATCAGTGTTGGTGAAGGCAGCTGGATTTGAGAGCTGATGGCAGAGCATTCTGTGTTCTTGAGGCTTGTGGGATGCCTTCCTTAGGGAGCAGTAAGCTCAGGGTATGGCCATGATCAGTAGGAAAGGTGCACTGGACATGGAAGCTGAAGTGTGGGAGCTTGGAGGGCATCAGTGCTGGCTTAATGAGTCTGGGACAGGCTTCTCTTTATACTCCAACATGAGCTGATTTGGTCAATTATTTTTAAGATCAAGAGGATGTCTGCTTTGGTATTGTGTGCAAGCTTAATCCCAGCCAGAACTTGGACTAGGACAGTAAAGCAAAGACAATGTGCAGGGGTTACAATAGCACAGAATGGCTCAAGTTGGAAGGGACCTCAGATCTCAGCTGCTCCAACCTCCTGCCATGGGCAGGGACACCTCTTAACTAGACTTAATTGCTCAAGGTCTCATCCAGCCTGGCCTTGAACACCCCCAGGCAGTAGGCAGCCACAGCCTCCCTGAGCAGCCTATTCCAGAGTCTCACCGCTCTGGTACTGCAGAACTTCTTCCTTAGCTCCAGTCTAACCCTGCTCTGCCTCAGCTCCAAACCATTCCCCCTTGTCTTGTCTCTAGACACCTTCATGAAAAGTCCCTCTGCAGCGTTCACTGCAGGATGCCTTCAGCTATTGAAGGGCAGCTTTAAGGTCCCCCTGGAGCCTTCTCCAGGCTGAACATGTGCACAGTCCCTGCAGCCTGGCCAGTTTGTGTCACTGGTTTGAACTCCCTCAGGTGCTGTTGTATATAATGTCAGTACTTTGGCAGTGTGACATAAAGCAATGAAGCAATCGTATTATCCCTTCCTTCCTCCCTAGATCACAAGTGTCATTAACCCAGCCCTGGATAAATACTTCCCTGTGGATTCTGGAGTGAGGATTATTGCAGAGCCAGGCCGGTACTACGTTGCCTCAGCCTTCACGCTGGCAGTCAACATCATTGCCAAAAAGATGGTGCTGAAGGAGCAAACAGGTTCTGATGGTGGGTAAAGCCAGACCTAGCCACGCTTATTTATCTCTGGTCTTCCTTCCCAAGCATTCTCTTACTGCCGTCTCAACTTCTTGCAGATGAAGATGAGGCAAATGACAAGACCCTCATGTACTATGTGAACGATGGAGTCTATGGCTCATTCAACTGCATCCTGTATGACCATGCCCATGTGAAGCCAGTTCTACAGAAGGTATGCCCCTTCAGAAGGGTCATGGGCTTGTCACATGTCATGGATGTGGAAGCATCCTTGTCACAGCAGCCCCCTCAGTTCACTGCTCCGTGCTGCCAGAACTTGGCATTTGCCCTGTGAAGCCTGCAGTGGGATGAGTTCAAAGCCAGGGGTGCAGAAGGGCGTGCATGCAGCTCTTCCCCTTTGCAGGGAGGTGGAATGTTGCACTGATCAGGATGCTGCTTCCTAAACCTCTGCCCTGATGGTCTCATTGCCCTCAACTCTCTCCCTTAGCGGCCCAAGCCAGACGAGAGCAGCTACTCCTGCAGCATCTGGGGCCCGACGTGTGATGGCCTGGACCGCATCGTGGAGCGCTGTGCCATGCCCGAGCTGCAGGTTGGCGACTGGATGCTCTTTGAGAACATGGGTGCCTACACCGTGGCAGCAGCTTCCACCTTCAACGGCTTCCAGAGGCCAGCAATACACTACGTGATGTCCAGGCCAGCCTGGTGAGTGGCTGCCTTGGTCCGGCAGTGCTTTTGGTGCAGGTGACTGCAGGGAAGGCGTCTGCTGGCTGCCCCTCAAATAGGATGGCACCCTTGGTGCTGTTGCCCTTGGAAAACCTCCACGTGGAGGCTTTTGCTGTCTGCCTAGGACAACCTAACACCACCAGTTACTCCTCTCTACTCTCGTGGAGTCTTGCCACTTAACTTGGGTTTCCTCAGTCTTGCACAGCATACAGGATCATTACAGGCTCTTCACGTTTAGCTTCTCCAACCAGTAACTAGACCAGTTGGTCCCAGTTCTACCAGCATACTGCCTTCTGAATTGATAGCTTGCTGAATCCTGACTGTAGGAGCCAGGAGCACTCAGCAGTACTGCTTTGTAATAGGATCTGTTTATTTAGGAGCTCTTCCTTGGTTTAGGTCAAGCTTTGGCTCACTGCTCAGTGCAGAGTGCCAGGGCTCCAAGGGAGTTACTAAACAGGCAAGGAAAGAAAGTAGAACTGCCTCTAGAGTTGGAGGGTGCTGTGAAACTGCACCTTAAGCCCTGGTGCAGAGTACTCTGGGTGCTCTTGTTTGGAAGGCTAACAGATTGCATCTGCTCCAGAATCAGGGACTGCAAGAGTCAGTCTGCCCACTGCCAGGGAAGTGGCAGAGCATCTTTGGGCAGCAGGGTTCTCCTGAAGCAGGCTTCACTTTACTCTGGGGTTGTCTTCAAGTATGCTGAAGGGGCAATTCCTGCTACAAAAGAGGAAGCTTCCTCCATTCCTTTGCTAGCCTTGTAAAGGCTTGTCTTTAGTGAAACCTCCATCAGCTAAAGCATTCCTCAGACCAAATGAAGCTTTTTGGATTTCCCACAAGACTCCAAACTTGTGTCTAATTGAACTGAAAGTGGCTCTGCAGGAGGAGAATTAGGTTTTCACTGTAGCACTGTGATACTTGGGTCTGAGGTGTGGTGAGCTTTATGCAGAGCTATCAGCCAGCTGCAGCCCTCTGCCAGCCCTGCCTTGCCTGTCATGCAGCTGGGGAGGAAGCAGCAAAGTGGTGGTGTGCAGGTCTTTGTAGAACAGGCAAAGGCTTTTTGAAATGCAGTCACATAGAGAGGTGCACAAATAAACCTGTGGGTAGGTTGTACTGACTGGCACTGACTGTAGCTGTCAGTGGTGCTTGGGGAACTGTGTAATAGCAAAACTTCTTGCTTTGTGTGTAGTGTAAGGTAATGGAGTCCAAAATACTCAACTGAAGTTCTTCTGAGCTTGTCTTTCAGTACAGTACAGTCCTGCCTGAGCATGGAAGGAGCTGGGTGGTTCTCGCTAGTCAGCTCCTCTGCATTCCCACTCTGTCATCTGTGCTTTGACTTGAGTCAGGGTCCCCAGGAACTTGCTGGGATGGGGTAAAGGGACAGTCAGTGGCACAGGTCTGAAGTTCTGAACTAATGCCTGAGCCATGAATTCTCTGTGGCATGTGGCACACAGCTGTAGCTACAGGTGCATGGGTGCAGCTTTGCAGGTCTGGATCCTACCCAGCAACCAGCTTGTTGTTGCCACTGGCCCAGAAGCCTCAGCAGCCATGAGTGACCTGCACAGGCTTCTTGGGTTTGGTTTGATTTTGGGTTTGTGTGCTTGTTTTGTTTATTTTCTCTGTTGGTATTCTCTGACTTGTAGGTGGTGAGTGAAGAGCTGCTTCCAAGCTACCTGGCAAGAAAAGATGCCTTGCCCAGCTGTTCTGGCACCAAGGCAAAATACTCCTTTAACAGCTCTCTTTCCTTTTTCTTTCTAGGCAACTAATGCAGCAGATCAAGGAGCAAGGGTTCCTAGCTGAAGTGGAGGAGCAGGATGTTTCTAGTCTGCCACTCTCTTGTGCCTGGGAAAGTGGAATTGAATATCCAGCAACTTGTGCTTCAGCTAGTATTAATGTATAGGTAATGATTGGTAATTAACTGCAAAGTCAGTCATTGGATTTAGGGCATTTGGGGGACCATTAACTTAATTCTTGCTAAAATTTTAAAGCCTTTTTTTAAAGTTTAGGTTCGGCATAAATGCAGCAAAAATGACTAGGAGATGGGTCACAATTATCTGTGTTCCTATGGAAACTATTTGAATATTGTTTTATATGGATTTCTATTCACTTTTCATTTATGCTACTAAAGACTGATCCTCAACTGTCAAACAAGTATTTGTAGCTTGTGTATGACAGACTGGGCTGAGCTTAGTGTATTGTGACCTCCCTGTTTTAAAATAAAGTATATTGAAGTAACTGGTCCTGTGTTTGCTTCATCTGTAGAGGATGGACCTGACAATGCAGCACTTGTAAAGGCAGCACAGGTGCTGTGAGCCCAGAGCTTACTGACCAATGAATTACACAGTTGCCATCTCCTTTCCTTGTACCGGAGTGAAGGAGCCCCTTGGTGGGTAGGGCAGCTCAGCTGTCTCTTGATGTGGTTAGGAAAAGCTGGAGTCTGTATCAGATGGGTGCTGGGGCTGTGTGTTTGCACTCAGCTTTGTCTTGTCTGCTGTGTGCTGCAAGTCAAGTGCAGTGCTGGCCTCGCTTCTGGCGGTCTGCCCCTGCTGTGGTCAGGCTTGCTGGAGGCTGTTCAGACAGTCCCATGGCTGCCACTGGCAAGCTGCTTGTTCTGTGTCAGGATTCAGATACGTCATGGGGGAGAGCTAAGAAGCTAAAGCTGTAGGTGATGACTGCTCTAAGACTTGTTGCCTGGGGCTTTAGTATAAAATGGGTAAGAGCTGGGACTCAGCATCGTTTGTGCATGCAGTGGGATTAGCTCTTGCTGAAGGTCATGACAGTGCTTGCTGGCGGTTAACTGTGGTAGGTGACAGCAGGGGGTGTTGCTGGTGAAGACGGTGAGCTCTGATGGGAGCAGTCTGGCTGCTTCACCCCATGCTGGGTTACTGCCACTTACTGCATTAAAACTGCAGCATTTCTGCCAGACTAACTGGTCCCGGGGCTGGATCTTTTCCAGTCATCAGAAGGTCCTGGGCTGCAGGCATCCCATAGCAAATGCCTGGTGTGTAGAGAAGAAAACCTTGACGTGCCAGAGAAGTGTGTAAAGCCAGAGCAAGTGCTGGCACCTGCAGGCTCATCCCTCAGCAGACTGAGGGGATCTCACCAGTGCCTACAAGTACCTAAGGGTTGGGTGTCAGGAAGATGGGGCCAGAGTCTTCTCAGTGCTGCCCAGTGGCAGGACAAGGGGTAGTGGGCGTAAACTTGAACATCGAAATTCCATCCACACATGAGGAGAAATGTTTTTAAGGGTGGTAGAGCCTTGTGGAGCAGGCTGCCCAGAGAGGTGGTGGAGTATTCATCTCTGGAGACATTTCAAAGCCACTTGGATGTGTTCCTGTGTGACCTTCTCTAGGTGAGGCTGTCTTGGCAGGGGGTGTTGGACTGAATGATCTCCAGAGGTCTCTTCCACCCCTACCATTGTGTGGGATTCTGTGATCCAAAAGGCAGCATCGCTGATGGGAACAGCAACTCCAGCAGGGTGAGAAATGAAGCTGAAGGAATTGGCCTCCCTTCTGCGCTTTCAGCTGAGGCCATTCCTCTTCTTAGGGATTCCTGCAAGGCAAACAGAAGTGCCACTGCCTCATCCCCGATTCTGCTGAAGCATCCCAAAGGACTTACTTTAATTTATTCTGTCTTTGCTTCACTCCCAGCTTTCAGGCTTGTGCTTGAGCTAGCACCTGCCTTTGTTCTCATGCATGAGGGAGTTTGGGTTTTGCCTTGGGGTGGCAGGAGGGCTGACAGGGAATTCTGTCTGCTGGAGACCAGGGCTGGCAGTGTGCTAATAAGCATTTCGATTAACTTCTGCCTAAAAGAGTTGTAGCTGACCTCAGTTTTTCACCTTCCTCTTCCCTGGCAGGTGTGTCATAACCTCGAGTCATGCTCAGTAAGCTGTGTCTGTGGAGAGTACCAAGGGCTGCAGGAGCTGTTACTCTTTTGAACATCACCTGCATGCAAGCCAATAAAGAGAGCCCTGAACACCAAAAGCAGGGACCTTTGCGAGCTGACAGTGCTTTAGTGCTTGCAGGAGCAAAACCTTTGCAGTAGGGGTGGTGTTTAAGCAAGACAAGTTTTCTCATTTTAAACTGGATCCTGCTGAGCAGATCTGGGCTTTGGGACATCTGACAGCTACCCTTCTCTTGGCTTCCATAGATCCCTAGTGGTCCATTTCCACTCTTTTAAAACATTCCAGGTGGCAGGAGCTGGTCACATGTTTGCAGGGATTCATTCCCATCCAAACTAGGGAAAATGGTTTCCTAGTGCTATCTGGAGCACCATTTAGGACAGCAAAGATGGAGCAAGGTCTGCAGTGAACATTCGTTCACTGACCTCCCTTCCCTGAGGCTTGGGCCACCAAAGCTTTTGCTCTGCTTTGCCATATTTGTTGATCAAATCCAGTTGTTCTAATTGCAGGTCTTGGTTATTCCTCCCTGGACCAAGCTTGTGTGATAGAGGGAGGAGCTGCATGTCTCATGATTAGCTCAGCATGCACTGATGTGGGAGCCAGGAGCACTCTGAAACTTCCAGGAGTGCACCTGTGGCTGTACCTGGCCTGCACCAGAGGCCAGCTGGTGTGCTTTGGTGCAGGTGGAGTTTCACACACTGGTCAAAAGTGGTGAAGCAGGGGTCCTCTGGGACTGCATCAGATGGGAAAGGTAAAGGTGGGACTGTGTGAAGGAGAACACTGAGCCATGAGCAGGCAGGGACAGGCACAAGGTGGGGAGCTGCTGTGTCTGTATGTGGGGGGCAGCCTGCTCCTGGCTTGCTGTGGGAGCATTTAGCTTGCAGGCTGCAGCATGGGGCTGGCAGGCAGACAGCCAGTGCCTGAGGGTCCTGCAAAAGCGACATCTGCAGCCCCCTTTGCACCCCCAAACCAGAGCGAGGAGCAGCAGGAGCAGAGACTGTGCAGCTCTGCCAGTAGGAACAAGGCTTCCTCTGGAACCAGGCCTGGAGCTGGAGAAAGCTCCCTTCACAAACAAAGGAGGGTGGTTTAGACTAGAGAAAAGGAAGAGGAATGTTTTTACAGTAATGGTGGTTGAAACACTGGGCTAGGGTGCCCAGGCCTGGGAGATGCCCCATCCATGGAAACAGTCCAGGTCAGGTTGCTTGGGACTCTGAGCAGCCTGCTTTAATTGGGGATGTCCCTGCTGACTGCAGGGGGTTGGACTGGATGAGCTTCAAAGATGCCTTCCAACCCAGACTTCTCTGACGCCTTTTTGGTTGCTGTCCACAGGTACTGCAGGAAGAGCTTAGATGAGCAGGGGTTTCGACTGCCAAAAAGTGCAACATCATCAACGGTTGTAGCAATAGTAATTACCATTGTCTGTTTTCTCTTGCAATAAGCTCTGGGCAGTACCAGAAGTGAGCTGCTGTAGGGCAGCTCTCTGGGTTGGGCACGCAGCACCTGCTGTTCCCTGCAGCTCTGAGGACAGTCTAAGTTATGAAGGTCTTCAGCTCACCTTCAGGTTCTTAGAACACTGCACTGGACTGTCCTGAGAATGCCTGGACAGGTGTGGGCCTGGCACTTGTGATTCAGCAAGTGCTTGCTGTCCAGCTGGGCTTGTAGTCCTCTGTGTATGGGAGGTGTTCAGACCAGCTAAACCACAGCAGTGCTGCTTTTGGGGAGCTGATGCTGAGCACTCAGAGGGCTGCAGCCACCAACAAGTTGCCCTTTGCAGGGTGAGAAGGTGGAATTTTGGCCATGACCAACAGTGGCCCCTTGAAGCCCCGCTTTGGTAAGGAGAGGCCACCCATGTTACAGGCAAGTGCTTGAGCGCTGGCAAAGGAAGAGAGGTCCCTCAGGAGCATGCTGCGGGCCTGTGTGTCCTTATCCTGCAAACACTGCTGCAGACCAACTTGTGCTAGACCCTTACTTGCCTGTGTTCCTTGACACATCCACTGTGGCAGCAGTTTCCCTGAGTCTTTTGGCCTTTAGCTAAAGATAAAAGCATTGCCACATTGAAACCATCCCTCCCTTATTCCAGGGAGCTGGCCTCAGCCTTGCCCATGTTCATCCCACAAACCAGAACTGCCTTCATGGTCTCAGTGCTCTGCAAAGGACCAATGGTCTCACCCTGCCCTTGTGCTACAGCTCCTGCTGCCATGTTCCAAGCCAGGAAGTGGTCAAGAAGCAGCAAAGCTGAGCAGGGAAGGAAGGCAGGGCAGAAACATTTCAGAGAAGCGCTGCCAGCAGATGCTCCATCATCCTGCTTAAAAGCTCTAGCTGCTTGCTGCCAGCTACACCCAGCAGCAGCATTTCACCAACAGCTGGGCTGCTTTTCTGCAGCCAGACTCATGCCAAGCCATCGAAGCACCTGACCAAAGTGAAAAGCAAAACAGAAGAAGTTCAACTTGCCATGGCTGCTGGGTTGGGACTGGGGGCTGAGGGGGAAGTCCTCCTTCACCTGCCAGGCTGGGTGGCCAAGCTCCTTAGGTGGGTGCTCCAGGGCTGTTCTCCTTGCGTGCTGTGGGTGCCATCCCGTAGTGGGTGCCTTTGTCTGGCACGCTAGGTGAAGCCAGATTGCTCCTCTGACCGGAGCTGAGCAGGCCCCACGAGGTGGAGCTCAGCTCAAGGGAAAGCATCCACAGCCCCTGTTTGACAGAGCCGGGGAAGGAAGAGGTGGGGGAAGCTTCCAGGTGAATCCCATACAGAGTGCGTTGGGCTGGAAGGGACCTTCCAAGGGCATCTTGTTCGTGACCCCTGCAGTCTGCAGGAGCTTGGCCTAGAGACCTTCTGAAGTCCCTTCCACTCCTATTGTAACTGTCCTCACCCTGCTCCCCAGCAGGGGTGGCAGTGCCACGGGTCTGAGCCCCTCAGTGGCTTTGCCAATGCCACCTCCTTGGCTGCTTTCCTACTGGTGGGGCTCTGTTGGGTCAGATGCCTGTGCTCCAGTGCTGAAATAGTAGTGGCTGCTGCACCGAAGCCCCAGGGTGGCTGTTGGAGAAATGGAGAGAACCACAGCCTGGTCCATGAGCTGAAGAAGGTTCATCACTGGAGAGCCCTGACCCTCATAAGGTGGCATCTTGTCTTGCTGAAGCAGTTTCCCTGTGTACAGCTGTGTGCACTGCCCACCAGGCTCAGGCTGCTCTTTGTGGCTCAACCAACAGCTCCAAAGGGCTCCCCAAGCAGAAAGCTGCTGCCAGCTCCAGGGTTAGGGCACCAGTCAGAGCACTGGCAGATCCATACCACCACCAGAGCATGCAGGGTGTCTGCCCCCAGGGCAGGAGAATCTCACTGGGTAGAAGGATACAACCCAGCAAGCATGGGCCCATGGTCATAGAGAGCCTCCACGTCCCACACTGCTGCAGCCCGCAAGCCGCTGCCTGCCTTGGCCCTGCCTAACGCAGCAGCTCCGAGGGCTCAGCAAGGAGGCCTTAGGCGATACCTGCTCCTCGAGGGCTAGCAAGAGGACGGAGGCAGCAGCCCAGCTATTGCACCCACAGCACACCGAGCAGGGTGCGTAGGCCACGGCTGTGCTCAGTGCCCGGCGGGGCTAGATGGCAGCAGCAGCCCATGCTGCAGCCTCACTGCTCCCTGCTGCATCCCAAAGCTGGCAGCTGGTGGCTGCTGCCAGCTGCTTCTCAGCAGTTTGAGCCCTTCCACTCTGGGACCTTCCCGGGACCCTGGTTACTGCCTGTGCACTTCATTTTTGGGGCAGAGAGATGTCTTCATTATCTGCAAACGAACCGACCTGCACCCAGGGAAGCAAGAGGGGACCAGAGCTTGCCAGGACAACAGGTTTGTGGGACACAGTAAAGTCCCTGCAGTGCCTTCAGGGGCTGAATAGTGAGGACAGGCTGTAGAGCAAGGGCTCCCTACAAGCTAGCGCAGGAACCTGTGCCCCACCTGCCGAGCAGCTGCCACGGGCATGAGCCTGGCTGACAGGACCCAGCAGCAGTCAGGGGCAGGAGCTGCAGCCTCTCTGGTGTCCCTCCACTGTGCCACCCACAGCCCTGGCAGCTCATGCCACTTGAAATCACAGCTGCTGACAACTGAGTGTGTCTGAAGGTGCCACAGGCCAGCAGAGAACATGTGAGCAGATCTTCACCCTGGCAAGAGGCTGAGCTGTCCCACGGCCACCTGCCCCCAGGCAGGTTCTGCTGCAAGGAGGCTTGCAGAGATTTGTGGCACACCCAGAGCATTCACGTGTAAGCTGAGGGGGAAAAAAATCACCCTCAATTGATACTGGATGAGGTGTGAAGAGGAAGGTGACAAACCACCCCAGCAAAGGCACCGAAGCTTGTGGCTGGGCAGAAGCAGCTCATGGAGGGGGCTGGCACAGAACTAACTACAAAAATGTTTATGGTGCTGCAAAGGACAGGAGAAACCTCACCAGCTGCTAGAGGAGTGGTAACCAGTACCAGCATGTGGAAACTCATTAGAATTGTCCTCCAGAGTCCCCCCTCATCCCCTGCCCTGTGCTCTATCTAGATGGTGCCAACCTTACCTAGCTGCAGGGCAGTGCAGGGCTCAGCTGCCGCAGCAACAGCTCTGCCAGAAGGTTGCTGCAGTGCAGCAGAGAAGCAGAGGGCCCTGGTCCCCTCTCTTGCCACGTCACCAAACCATCCTATGCATGGTCACACACCTGCTGCTTGGCAGAGGCTTTTCAGCCCAGCCTGGATGTTGTGATCTGTGCAGAGCAGGTGGGCACAGGGCGCTGCAAGTCAGCCAAGACAGCAGGAGAGGCTTTTCTGCACGAAGTAGCTTTGCTTTGAGTGGGAAAAAAAAAAAAAAAAAATCACCAAACTCCTGGCTGCTTTAGGATGTTGCCATAGCAACTGAGGTGACCCTGGCCTCTGCTGACTGGAGAGCAGTCAGCTCTCCCCAGGCTCCTCGCAGTGGGCACAAGAGCTGCATGGAGGTGTAAGCAGAGTGACCAGCTTCTCCCTTCATGAGCTCCACCATAGGACAGTCTAATGCTGGAGGGCAAAAGCCAAAGCACCCTTTGCCTGGTTCTTCGGCTTTTAAAACTATTGCCCAGCAGCAGCTGCACTGGCAGCTACCAAAAGGGCTGATCAGACTTAGTGTTCACAGAGTGCTGGGGGTTAGAAAGGACCCCTGGAGATTGTTCAGTCCCAGCCCCCTGCCAAGAGAGGGTCATCTACAGGTCACACAGGATCACACACAGGTGAGTTTGGAATGCCTCCAGAGCTGGAGACTCTACCACCTCTCTGGGCAGCCTGCTCCAGGGCACCCAGCACCCTTACATTAAAGAAGTTCCTCTTCATGTTTACCAGACCCACCAGTCCTGGCAGTACCAAACTCAGGTGTGGGAAAACATGCAGAAAGAAGCAAGGAGGGCTCCTTGCTTGTCAGCTTCAGGTGAAACACGATGCCAGCTAGTGCCAGCCCAGGGAGTTAGGATGTCATTTGGAAAAGGCCAGTCTGCTGTGGTCCTGGTAAACGACCTGCCCAGCTTCTGGTCACGGCCTTCCTCTTGTGTCTCTGAAGAAACCATGCAGCTTCTTGCCTCCTTTTTCTGCCCAGTGGCTTAGGACTTACATGGCCTGGCCACCAGCCTGGGATTCAGGTGACCCTCTGGGGCTGCACTGGCTGCCCTTTAGCCTCAGTGACCATGAGGGAAGACCAACTGGTAGGGTCTGCTGCAGGCACACTGCTCCCAGCAGCACAGGCATGTCTCCAAGGCTTCCACACAGAGATGCTCTGCTCTCCCTCTCACCTCCTCTTCCTTCATTTCAGTGAGGGTGTCTCCTCCCAAAGAGGTGACAGCAGCAATTATTTGGTTTGTCAGCAACAGATCTGCCATCACAGCTCAGGCACCTCCAAATGCCAGCCTGCCCACGGGGCCATGAAAGCCACTGACTGTTTCTACCCTTTAAATATTAATAGAAGGTGCCCTGCATCAGGGCCCATCAGTGGAGACCATCTGCCTGGTGGCTGCAGAAATGCTCAGCTTGTTCTTTGCAGGCGTTTATTACTCAGAGGCTAATGCTAAAAATATGTTGCAAAGGGCCTTACTTAAACCAAAGACAACAGAAACCTGATGGCCAAATCCAAGCCCCTCTGCAGCCCAGCTGCAGCCAGACAGGTCCTGATTCGGTCTGAAAGGCAACAGCATGACTCTGAATGAGCTTCTCAGGCCCTGCAGTTCACACAGCAAAGCCCAAATTTAGGTAGTCATTAGCCAGAGATATCTGTGGTGAGAAAATGATGAGATAGCTTATTAAGGGAGGAAAAAACAGCCCCAGTGATAGGGGTTTTGTGCCAAACTCCACTATCACCAACTCCACTTTTCTGTTAACCATACAATGCACCAAAATGCCAAAGTCCCTTAACAAGTCGAAGCTTTCCACTGATCACTTGGACATCTTTTCACAAGTGATGAACCTCCCAGCACACCAGTCCCTCGACAGCCCTGGAGCCCCAGGAGCAGTGAAGCTGGGAAAGCTTTTCCATGATTTCTCCATCAGTTTGACCTCTGCCTGGGCCAGCTCTTGAATGACACATCCTGGAGGAGCAGCCTGGAAACTGCTCTCCCCTCCTTGTTCTCATTACCAGCCAGGGAAGCAGCTGTGTCCTCAGAGGAGCTCTTCAAGCACAGCTAGGATGTTCAAAGTCACAACTTCAGCCTCTGAAGCAGGTCTGATTTTCTCAGGAGAGCTGCCTGGCACCAGCAGCAGCCTTTTCCAGTAGTGAGCTGGCCTGTAATCAAGTGGTTCCCCGTAACAGAAGCCACCTTTGAAAAGCTCATCCTGGTGGGGCCCAGACAGCATTCTGTGTGTGCCCACCTCTCCTGAGAATACTCCCCACCGGTTTCCTGAAGGCCAGATGGCAGTGCTTTGCCCTGTGCCAGCCCTGGTTCCGCTGATCTGCCCTGTCCTGAAAAGAAGAAACTCCTTAAAAGCTGAGAAAGCAGCGGAGGACAACTAAAAAGCAGCAAAGCTGAGACTGGGAAGTTTGAAGAGGCAGAGAAAGGCAGAAGAAGTTGGGTGGGATGAAGCAAGACACAAGCCCCATGTCTGCAGGGGCTCCTTGGTCCATGGCAGGCAGCAAACTGCATTGGCACAGCTCAGCAAAAACTAAAAAGACAAAGAAACAGGAATTTTGTGCCCACTGAATTCAGACCCTTCCAGTTTGTTTCTGCAAAGACAAGGCTAAAACGAGATTTTGAAGGATGTTTCTCCTTGCCCACTGAATTCAGACCCTTCCAGTTTGTTTCTGCAAAGACAAGGCTAAAACGAGATTTTGAAGGATGTTTCTCCTGTTCAAATGAGAAGAGTTTGGGCTTTGTTATGCGGCTCCTTAAACCTGCTCCTCACTACAGGCTAATTGGGAACCAGAAGAGGGGTGATGCCAGGAGAAAGTGGCAGAACTGCTGTGCTGGTTTAAGGC
>WBNM01000208.1:66530-147208 GCA_013399055.1 Ramphastos sulfuratus | reverse complement strand
CCCCCCCCCCGACTATTATCTGTTAGCCAAACCCAAACCTGAAAAACAAGTTGACAAATTAAATGGGATGTTTTGTCTTCCATTGTCTAATCCATTGAAAACACAGATCTCCCAGATGCCTGTGAGAGAGCAAATGATTTCACACAGCCCCGGTTGAGAATGTGTCCTTCTCCAATCAAATATTTATCCACTGGACACAAAAGTAACTCTCCCGTGAGCAATATTAATCCTCACAGACCTTTCCTTAGAAATGGCATTCTGGAAAGTTAATAATGTCATGGTTATTAAAATGACTGAACTTCTCTTTAATCATTAGGCAAAAGATGCTTATTAAAGTAAAAGGTGATTAGATTGCTAGGTGCATAATAATCAGGCCCTAAAATGAATTAAAGTCTAATTTGTTAATTCCCCAAATGTAATCTTCGAGTACATAAAAACTGCAGTGTGCTTCTTCCTGTTGAAGTCCCTATAATGATTATATTAATGTTTTCTGGAAGCAAAATCAGTAGTCTGGTGAAATAAAATATGCTGAGTTGAAAAAAGTTGGGGTTTGCAGCAAAATTTGCACTTACTCTTCAGTCTTTGCCACCATGATTGAGATTTCCCGGTCCAAGACACTAAAATATGTCCTATCACAAGGTTTACAAATATTCAGAATTTAATTATTGAAAACGCAAATTATATCTCTGATCTATACAGGCAGGTACATGCTTGTGTGTATTTACCAACAAAGGGAATGTTGTCCATGCATATATAGACACACTGTAAGACACAGAGAAAGAATACTGATGTTTTCTGTAGGACACAGAAATGAGGTGGCAAAGATTATAGTTAATGTCATCACTGGAGCTTCAAAATGTTCAGAACCATAACTGGAATCTACATTATATTTAGCTAAACAGACTTTGAGCTGTTGTTATGATATTTACATTCACACTTTCTGCTGCCATAGCAGTACCTGTCTGCAGCTAATGCCTGGGGAGCAGATGTGGCTCTGCTGTAAAGGCAAAGGTGTGCATCAGTTGGTGTAGTTGCAGCAAGTGAACACATAAGGGACCAAGTGATGCCCAAAGGGCACAGAGTCTCTGTGCTTCATTCCTGGAAATATTGAAACATATTCTGAATTTCCATCCTCTGATCGGTCCCATGCCCTCAATTTAAGATTATGCTTTTGTGGCATTAGATTTAGGCAGTGCATACTAAGATCATCTCTTCCTTCCTGCAGTTGCTTTAGGTATTCAGATAAACCCAGGATCAGAACTGAACCTGTTGGCCAGTTTGGCAGCTGAAGAGGAGTTGTTAAATACCCTGTCACTTTGGTGGAACAAGTACAGTTTTATACCCTATTTATTTCTCACCAGTTAAAAGTGATGATGAAGATGGAGATGTTAAACCCACCAAAGGACAAGTAGCCCAAGGAAAAGGAAGTGATGATGGGAAGGATCCAAGAAGACCTAAACGACCAAGAACAATACTTACTACGCAGCAGAGACGAGCATTCAAAGCATCCTTTGAAGTGTCTTCCAAGCCCTGTAGGAAGGTAGGTGCTTCATCAGCGACCTGAAGTCAGCTCTTGTCAGGGAGTGGCGGTCCTGTCTGGGGTGGCAGGATCAGACCACAGCTCTAGAGAGTCCCCTGCCCCTTCCCAGGACAGCAGCAAGTGCCTTGGGGTGAGCACAGTGACCAGGCCAGTGTATGGTGATGCTCATCTAAACACCATCTCAGCCTGGAATGATCAGCAGCTTAGGACTGTCCAGCTCATTGTCATTTCTGGATATTCACCCACAGTATGCAGAGCAGCTCCAGGACTGATTCCTGCTCAACAACAATATTTGCTTCTTATAAAACATGAAATAGGCTTTGAGTATCAGAGCCCAGGTAAGCAAGTGGCTTTTGCCCTTCTCCTTCCCACCACAGAGGGAGTTGCTTCCCAGTGAGAGGAGGGCCCAGCTTTGGTCCCACTGCTCATCTTCCCAGTCCTGCTTTTCTGTGGAACATAACCCTGCTGCTGATCTTGTTTATGGCAGCTAGGGAAAGGCACAGCATATTGCTTCACTGATGGAGCTGGGGCAAATCAAATCTTCGTGAAAAGCAGCCTAGGTAACTGGTTCCTTCTGAGTTTGATTGGAAAACAATGGAGTTGCATCCTGAAGGCTGCCACTGTTGCAAAAGGTGCCACTCTCCTCATGACATACAAGCTATGTCTCTGGGAGCAGTGCAGTGTGGCTTTTAGCCATTTTAAAACACGTTCCTCAACAACATGGAAATTGTTCACAGCCAAATTTGTGTCTTCTTGCACAGAGCTGTGTTATGGGCAAAATAAAAATCACAAAATGACTTAGTGTCATTTTACACAGCTCAGACTGTTCAGTAGTTAGAAACTGGTGGTGACGTGAAGGGCAGAGTTTGAACAAACTATGCAAAACTATGAAGAATTTCATTCTGTACATGCAGGTTTTCTTGTAAGCACACAGGCATGTTCTTCCTAACATAACTGATTGGTCTGGAAAAAAAATTATGAAGACTTCAATTATTAACCATTTTGTCCTGTAGGTCAGAGAAACACTAGCGGCTGAAACGGGACTCAGTGTGCGAGTTGTCCAGGTCTGGTTTCAAAACCAAAGAGCAAAGGTAGGTTGTTTGTCAGGTTCTCAAAAGTGAAATGCAAATTGTCCTCCAACACAGATTTCCCCCTCCCCTAGCACACACCACAGGGATCTCAGGACTGAACTGTAGGTATTTTGCATGCACTGCTGCCTACATCCGTACAAGAAAGGCAACTTTCAAACACAGACATTAAGTTCATGTGCTCAAAGCAGCATGAGGTTGGGAGTAAATTTTGCATGCAAATATGAACTGGAAACTGAAATGTTTAAGCTTAGAAATTAAACTGAACCCAGAGTGGTGTGTGCATGAATAGAAAAATGGTCTGCATGAGATGATTTGATGTTTGCTGAGAGTTTTGTATGGAAACAAAATTGTTGGATTCAGAGCTGTGAGCTTGTTCTGTTCTTCCTCTTCCATTCAGATGAAAAAGCTTGCACGGAGGCATCAGCAGCAGCAGGAGCAACAAAACTCTCAGCGACTAGGGCAAGGTAGGGGATTTGTGATGAAGACAAAGCAAGGGGAAAAGGATCTGTAGGGTTTCTCAAAGTGCTATTCCCTCATAATGTGTTAAGCACAGCCATACAGGGCATGCACAAGTCTGTGAATACTCTGTGCCATCACCAGTGGGAATACAGAGGTGCTGTGTCTGAGTGCCCACCCTAGGTTATCCCAGAGTTATCCCATGGGGCCAGACCCTGGAGATGCTTGCACATCTTTCTGTTACCTCCTTTCTAGAAGAAATGTGCAGTGCAGAGGCACTTCCACTGGAAGAAATCTTACTCCAGATCCTCCAGTTTGTGTTCTCTGACAGAAAGGGGAACCATGATCAGCAGGACATCTGCAGGCTCCTTGCAAGGGTGGCAGCATCACTGCCCCAGCCAAGGCACAGAGAGCCCTTCCTGTGCCCCAGCAGCTGGCTGGACCCTGAAACAGACACTGCACAAAGGTACTGGGGCTTGCCTTGCTGCTCCAAGGATGCTCTTGAGGTTCTCCAACTTCCAAGGGCTTGCAGCCTCACATCTCCCTCTTTAGGTAAAGTGAGAAAAATTGGTACCAACAGAAGTTATTAACAGAGCAGAGACTTTGGGAAGATATGGCCCAGCACCCAGGAGACTCAGAAATTATGTAGTCAGAAAATACAAGTATTTCAACTTACTGCTCAGGGTTGTACTCTCAGAAAAAGGTTTAAAGGGCTTCTCTAAAGGACAGGACACACCTAGCTGGGTTCACTCTGTGCTTGGGTTCAGTATTGCCTCTGATGCTGCTGTCTGCTACTTCTTCATTCCTAAACAGTGACTGTGCCCTCCTGTTTGCTTTGCAGAAGTAATGTCCAACCGAATGGAAGGGATGATGACATCTTACACACCACTTGCACCACCACAGCAGCAGATTGTAGCAATGGATCAAAGCAGTTATGGCACAGACCCATTTCAGCAGGGTCTTACCCCTCCACAAATGCCAGGCGACCACATGAACCCTTATGGTAAGGCATGCATCATTCTGCCGCATCAGAGGTAGCAGGGTTCCTATGCTGGGGCACACACCACAGGTTCAGTGGAGTTAATTACTTTTCTAAGATTTCTTTCTGGGATTTGTAGCAGGGAATTTGTACCAGTCAGTTTTGTGTGTATATTTTTGTGTACACAGAAGGGAGTAGAAGAGAGCTCAGCCCAGGCTCTGGACACTCTTCAGAACTGTTTCACAATGTTACTTGTGATAAATCATAAATCAAATGATACCACCTCTCCAGCTCCAGTTTTTAAAATCCCCATCCAAGACACTGAGAAATAAATAGTACCAAATTCTATCTCACTCACAAGGTTTTCCTTTTTCTTAGAAGCTTTGGGGCAAAAGTAATCTATTCATTCCCAAATGAATAAGCACCACTGCAGATCCCTCAAACTGGATGTTTGGATTTGTTAAAGAACAATTCTTGAGCTACCAAGAGTTGTGTCACCACACATCTCTTGTGCATTTCTCCTGCATATTGTTGTTCTCTGATGGTGGTTTGTTGTCATAATTCCTGACCACACACCCTCAAGCAGATGGGAGCACTAAATGCATCACTAGCATGAAATGCCTAATAATTGCTTCTGGACAGTTGCAGTGTGGCATTTAAATAAAAATTAAGAGGATTTCTCAGATTGTGCTTATTGGCCTTGCTGTAGCCCAAAAGGGCCTGTTATGTCAGACCTGTTTCTGCAGATCAGCAGCACTTGATTGTAGAGGTCTGTGTGTATGTATCTTTTGTGAACACGGCATGCAGAGACCAACAAGAAATCTGCTTTGGGTCTGTATTATTACTTCTCCCACTGAGACAAGTCCACAGGACTTTGGTAAATCCTGTAAGCAGCTGAGGACATTTGAAGTGCCAACAAGCATTAGATGGCTCCTCATTTTGTTGCTAACAGTTTGCTGGGCTTTCTAAGCAAAACTCCTTGAGAGGCAAGTTCTGTGCTCCCAAAAGAGCGCAGGAGAAAGCACAAAGCTGTTTCAAATGAGTGCAGGAGGAAAAAGAGCCAGACTAACACTTTTCTTAGTGCTCACAGCTAGAGCTCTTTCTGGCTCCTCAAGAGTTGAAGTAAGCTGAAATCTCAGTTGCTAAGGGAAATAAAAGGTGCTGTTCCAAACCAGCCCAAAGAGTGGAATTTTCTGAAAGGAAAGTGTGTTTACAACAGTAGCTCACTTGAGGCCAGGGAAGCTGAGTCTCCTTCTGCATCCTGTCACATTTGTAGATCTGTCTTTTACGTTGTCCATAAATGAAGACTGTTACTGGTGATGGCTCCCAGACTGCTTTTTCCTGTGGTGGGCACTCAGCATCTGGTCCCACCTTTCTCAGCAGCCCCAGTGCCCCCTCAAACGCCAAATCCCAGATTGCAGAGAGCTGGGGACTTGCTCCTCCACGGCGCTGTTTGCTCCCATTATCGGCCAAGACTCTTTTGTGCTGCTGACTGAAGCATAAATTACTTCCTGGCAGATTTGGGTGGCACTGCTGCCAGTTGAACTCTGCAAATCGGTTGCTAGCCTTCCTCTTTGTAGGCCAGGCTCTTAGATCAAAATTAGATTAAGATGTAAAAACAAACCCGGGAGTGTTGCCTTTTGCTGCAGCGTGCAGCACAGGAGCATCCATGTGTACTGTGTCCCGCCGTGGCCGCACGGAACCCAGCTTAACATATACGTTTCGTTTGCAGGGAACGACTCCATTTTTCATGATATCGACAGTGATACCTCTTTAACTAGCTTGAGCGACTGTTTTCTTGCCTCTTCCGAAGTTAACTCCATGCAGGCTAGAGTAGGAAACCCCATTGACAGGCTGTACTCTATGCAGAGCTCCTATTTCGCCTCATGAAAATAAAAGAGAACAAGCAGCCGGCGCGCATTTAGCCAGTGACTTTTTCCAGTGCAGACTCTACAGCCATATGTTGCCCAGCTCTTCCTTCACAGTGACTCCTGCTGCCTCTGGACTGCAAAGAGCATTTTTAGGAAGACTCTTATCTGTGTGCATATATGTGTATGTATGTATATATATATTAATAGCTACCTACATACATACATATATAGAGAGAAACAAAACACATCCACCAGTCCCATCCCCTTGATTCCCAGCTTGCACCAGACCACGAGACAAGCACAGAAGGAACAGAAGACCCTGCTCATCAGCAGCCTTTGGTTTGGTTTGACCTCATCGTTGTAAAGGAAACGGATTTTGTGGAAAGCCAGACCTTTTCCTCCGTTCTCTCTTCCTTTCTTTTGGATGTTTAAACTCTTTTTTTTTTTCTTTCTTTCTTTCTTTTTTTTTNTTTTTTTTTTTTTTTTTTTTTTTTTTTTTTTAAAGCCACTGATACTGACATCAGTCAACCATATGACAAATAAATGGAAGAAACTGGAGGTTCCTCCCTTTTCTTACTGCATGATTCATACTATGTTGTGGAGAAATTGCCATTTGAACTGTGAGAAGTTAATGTAAATGTGACGTTCAACATTTGTTTCCTTTCTACACTGTTTCTACATGACCTAGATCAGCTCATTAGTTTATAGCCCTTATGCATATGACACTGGGGAAGCTGGTTAACACTAATATTTGTGGAGAAAGCCAGTGATTTCAAAAGAAGAAAGGTCTATGACCCTGGAGTGGAGATGCATGTTAGGGGCCAGAGGCTTTTAGGTTAGTATTGATCTTAAATAATTAAAACTAAAGGTGCTTACAAGACAGAGTTTTATTTAATTAATTTTTTTTGTTTGTTTGAAGTGTGAGAATGAAACATTTGCATCTGTTTGTAAGTGTTGCAGTGCCAAATTTCAAATCTAGATCATGGTTGGCAGACTTGTGGTGTTCATCCCTCTCTGTTCATTTACGTTTTGCACGAGGCATAAACGTGCTATGTTCCTTTGTCCATCTGGAGTAATTAAGCACTACTTTAATTAATTATCTGGCCTCAGCAAGGCTCTATGATATACAATTCTAGCCTAAACCAGCAGAAGTCCTGGAATTTGCACTGACTGGGGAAAAAAAAAAAAAAACAAACAAACAACAAACTGTGTGGTTTAAATATGTTTGAGCTGGAGTCTAACCCAAGCCCTGCAGATTTCACACTGATTCGACTCCTGTATTTACCTTAAGTAGCCAAACTAACCTGGTAGTGCTAACATAGGAAGAATGAGTACACAATTGAAAGGAATGTCCCACCTGAAGCCTGAATGCCTCAGATGCTGAAGTTTGAACATTTGTCATATAGATTTTTGTAGGGCATAAAATATCAGAAATAATAATAGTATAGTTATAAATATTGCCTGGTGATAATTATAATGTGGAGAGGCAGACAAGTACAGTCATGGCTCTTAGTGGAGAAAACTTCACGGGGAAAATTTGCCAGGGTAATATCAGTAATTATAGGGTGTGTTCAAAATAGAGCTCATGGGGAAAGATTGGCAGGATAGGCACTTTCTTAAATAAATACCTTTAATAGATTGACCATAACAGCTGAAAACAAGTCCAAGGCACTGGATAATCCGAATCCTCTAGGCTGAGCACTGGTACCCAGCCAGCCCTGCAGAGTCACTCATGGGCTCAGCACCTTCTGCAGGAGCCCAGGACTCTCATCATTGGGGCAGGCCAGAGTTGGCCCCCCCACAGCCTCAGGACCCAGGAGACAGCAACCTCAGCAGAAGGGGGTCCTGCTGGGGACAGCTGCCCACCCACCACTTTGCTGATGGAGGGGAGGGGGGGCCTCTTTTGTCCCAGAGGGATTTAGATGGCCAGGATCAGATGACAGGTCTAAGGGGAAAAATAAGACCACACTTCCCTCACAGTGTGGAAGCGTGGACCAAGCACGTTAGAGGTTTCTTGAGAAAGCAAAGTTTTATCTGCAAGTGGAGTGCTTGCATTTTCCCTCTGTGGAGGTGAGGGGAGAAGGTTCTGTGTGTGCAGTTCAGGGGAGCAAGTGCAGCTCCAAGGCAGCCCCTTCCCACTGCTGCACAGTGGCAATGCTCCTCTGCCACACACACAGCCCTTCTAAAGCAAAGGGACTGATGGCTCTGTGAGGATGCTGGGGTGATGCTCCCCTCTCTGCAGGTCCCCATCTCCTCCCTCCGTGGCAGCAGCTGCAGGCTGCCATGCCCAGGGAGCTGGGTCTGTCACACCTATAGGCTTTTGCTAGCTCCATCCTCTTGCTTTCTGCCAGGGCTGTGGATTTTCAGCTGATGGTTGGGTGCCCGTGGATATGGTTTGAAATTGGAAGGATTTTCTTTCCTTACTCAACCCCTTCAATTACTTTCTCCTTTCCTCGTGTATCAAAATAAATAATTTCCTTTCTCTCTGCATGATAGCAAACATCTATAAAGAACTCAGGTGATCCTCACTGCTTGCAGGGCAGAAGGCAAGCAGATTTCATGTGGCACATTATAAACATTTGTCACCACTGATCTCAATAGATTCATCGAGTTTTCCTCCCTGCCCTTCTGCTGTGCTCCTGTAGAGTCATAGAAAAGCATCTTCACCATCTCAAACATACTGGGTTTATAGACTCTATCTGTAGGCACAACCTTGCTTCATCCCTCATTACTGGTAGGATCAAAATGGCATTTTTAGTGTTTACAGGGACTTACATGAGAACTATAATGTGACCTACAGTTTGGAGAGCTGCCTTGTCCCAACTCTACCTCTGCTTCTAGGCTGGATGTTGAAAAAAAAAATCCATTTCCGATGAAAGAATCAGATATCCCATTTTATAGCTGAAGTAACCATAACCTTTTGCTGATTTTTTGGATGACTGTTTGACACTTTTTTTTTCCCCCCCCTTCCCTTTCATTGCTTGTACATACCATCTCCTCTTCCCTTGGTGTATTGTATGATGATGCCTTAGCTGTTTGTTCCCCCATATTCTACCATATCTGGTGCCATGTGCACAGCACAGTCAAGCCCTCTGGCATGTGGAATCTTTCTCATGCCATGGTGGGGTTGCTGCTGGTCAAGGGCAGGAATGCATAGCCAATGATTTCCAGTGGACCTGTGATAGTTGGCAAAGGCCAAAGTTCATTAAAGCAAAATAAATGTCACTTTTTTGGGGTGGAATGAATTACCCTACTGGAGTGTGATCATTGTGGTTTTAACCTGGGACCTGCAGTAAAAGATTATATGGCAACCTCTGACCTATTTGATTTCTGCTTTACTCTTCTATTGTCAAGGGAATGTCACCGATCAGGTGAAAGTAAAATGTTTAATGGGCCCTATCACATTAATATCTTACACTGAGTCAAAATGATAAACTCTTGCCAAAAATTCTTAGCATCTGGCACTTCCACGGAAACCACAAACAATGATTGCACATATGGGAGCTTGAAGGCTAGAGGTCATGACAGCAGTTTATTACATGCACCTTACAGTGATCATTTTCCCTAGGACATTAACCCCTCTCTAATATAAACGCATCAAGTGAGCTCTTCACCGTGTTTCGATCACGTTGTTTTGGCTAAACAAGGGATACATGTTAAGCTAATGTGGTGACAAGATGCAATTAAGTAAAAGATGATTGATTAGGTTTCAGTGTTTGCTCAGTAACGTGTAAAAAAGATGATGGTGAGATCAGAATGACTGCATGAGGTGCCAGCTTCCTCACAGGTCTTCACTGTGCAGCTGCCAGATGTGTAACAGTGACACACAGATATTCCCAGCTTTCAGGAATGGTTCTTGAGCAGTGTGGTCCTTGATCCTGGTGCCAGGCTCTTGGCTGGGCAGCAGCACATTTCCATGGCTGACTGTCAAGGCACTTGTTCCTGTCAGGCATCAGTGTTCTCAGCCCTTCGTGTTCCGTGTGACTGTGGGTTAAACCCTGTGCTGTAAGCAGTTAGGGGCTGGAGGTAAATGTGTTTCACAGTCACAACACAGAAGACAATGTAAGTGAAGTGTGGTGGTTGTGACCACTAAGATTGAAACACCACCCTAGGCCTTTTGATCTCCTTTTCTTCTTTAAACTCTGTCATCAAAACATCCAGCTCACATGGCTCAGTTGCTGCTAACCGTGCCTGAGGTGTGACTCACGTTGGTCTCACCACCATAGCTGCTAAGTGGGTTTCTCAGACCCACCCTGCACAAGTTGGATGAGTATTACCAGGTCCTTTGAAGGGGTCATTGCCACTCTTGTCAGCAGCAACTCAGCCACCTCGCTGCACCATCATTGCATGGGAAAGGTCCTTCATGCTGGCAAACCTTCCAGGGATGATGTGAACCCACTTACCTCTTCCTACTGTGCTCAGGACTCCGTTCCAGTTTCCTTAAGGATCAGAAGTATATCCCAAGCCACCACCCCAGGAGCCCCAGGGAACCCAGCTCTGTAATGCTGCTAGGGATGCTGCAAGCTGGGGTTTGCAAGAGCACCTCTTTGAATTGTGTCATAATAATTTTGCTTGTCCCCAAAAGTCACTAGAAATTAACAGCAGACTCCAGGAGGAAGGGAAGAGCTCTTACAAGCCTGGAGCTTGGTCATAACATTCAAAGGACAGAGAGCCTACTGCAGCACATCAAAGCCATGGGAACTGGAGCCGCAGTACCCAAAGTCTCACGTGCTCAGGGTAGTGCTTTACCCAGCCCCGTACCCAAACCACGCTGTGCGTTTCTGACCAGCAGACGCTCCCTGTGTGCAGGTCTAGCTCCAGCCCAGCCTCCCCACCCTGGTGGCAGGGGACAGCTGCACCCACAGCAGCGTGGCCAAGGCTTCAGGCAGCTGCTCTCTTTGCTGGGGGTTGCTTGGGCACTCGCCTACCTCTCGGCACGTACTCCAAGGCTTTGGGCTTGGTGGGGTTTAAAGCATGAACGTGTGAGGCCTGTCTGAATGGACTGAGAGTTGTTTGCCCTCCTCACGGATGCAGCCAGGTCCCCTTGGTTCTGCACACCCCGTTTCTGCTCGGCAGTGACTGTGAAGGGGCTGCCAGATACTTTGCATTGGGAACTCTGTTTTTAAGTGAACGCCCTATTTTTTAGCTGTGTATGGCTGTATTCCTTGTATATTTATATATTCTGTATTTATGTTATCGAAATGTAGTATTTTGTAGCTGTCTGTTACGATTTGTTTAACTTGTACAAAGTATGACTATGCTCTCTCATGCTTAACTAGCTGCCTCCCACCCTAGGTCCTTTGCTCTTTGCCCTCTGTGTTGATAACAAACCACCATAATGTATGTAGATTGGATCTTTCTTTTCTTTCTTTCTTTCTTTCTTTCTTTCTTTCTTTCTTCCTTCCTTCCTTCCTTCCTTCCTTCCTTCCTTCCTTCCTTCCTTCCTTCCTTCCTTCCTTCCTTCCTTCCTCTTTTTTTTCCTGGTTTTTAATTTAATTACTTGTCATTGTTAAATTATTTATTAGTGTTTTTAAATTTCACTTCACTGCTAATTTTTTTTCCCCTGCCACCATTGCCTGGCAGCTAAGGTACCCGAGTTTCTCATACATTATGCTCCTTCCCATGTGCACATGCGTGCACACACAGACACACACACACTAAACTAAAACAGGAAAAGANACTAAAACAGGAAAAGAGAAAAAAAAAAAAAAAAAAAAAAGAGAGAGATTCCACTTCAGTATATTTGTAAATAAAAGCAACCTGTAAACAAAGCAGGATTTTCTTTCAGTGTGCAGTTCTTTCTTTGCTTTTGCAGACTGAAGGTGTGTTCTGGGTATAGAGGGGGATGGCACCACTCTTCTCTCAGGCAGGAAAAGCAGGGGACTGCAGTCACTGAGGACTGTGACCACCAAGCTGAAGTTCTGAGTGGCATGGAACAGTAGCCTGGGCTGCTCAGTGAGTGCCCTTTGTTCTCCCAGAGTCCTCTTCCATACTGTTCTTTGGCCTCTGAAGATTGTGAACTCTTCTGTAGGGATGGGGACAGTCTTTTACACATCATCAGATGTAGATGTGGTGCTTAGGGACATGGTTTAGTGGTGACCTGGCAGTGTTGGGTTAATGGTTAGATCTGATGATCTTAAAGGTGTCTTCCCACCAAAACAAGTCTATGATTCTATGGCCCTCAGCCATTTTTTTGCATGGACTAGTTAAGGACAGGAAAAGTCTGTAGGAATTAGAGGTGGTGCAACCAGACCAGCTGCTCAGACACAGCTCTGTCAGGATCAACATGTGTGTGGAGCAGGTGCTTCTTGTTCCTGGCAGTGCCAGGAAGGCTGACTCTGAAGCACATGGGTATGACTAGTCAGCTAAAATAAACCTGGTAGCATTCTGGGCACACCTGGGGTCATGACAAGCCTGGGTGCAGCACTCCTCTGCCACTGGCCCCAGGCACAGCTATAGAAGAAATCAAGGCAATACCTTTTCATTGCAGCACACAGCTGACACCATGGACACAGCAGCTTGCTGACCCTCTGCTTCATCCATTGTGCAGCAGAGGCAGGAGGATGAGAAGCATTCCAAGTGGTACATGAGCTGCTGCTTCTGGGGAAGATGTCAGCGCTCACTGCCATCATCTGCTGCAGCAATGTCCAAGAGCCAGATAAGCTCGTGTAGGTTAAGGGCTTTTTGTTACTGTTAACAGCAGCACTTTGGGCACAGCCTCCCACATTCCTGCCATTTGCCAGGGCTCGGTGACCTGGCAAGAAAAAACCCCGACTGGATGCCTGTGGTGCCCATGCCCCGAGCAGCCCCACTGGTGACAGTCAGAGGTGCGATCCTCACTTGGTGAGATGTGGCCTGGCCCTATCCATCCAGTTTCACTGTAAAGCAAGAGAGACACTGTTAATAGGCTCCCTTGAAAGTCTGCCATTAAAACTATTTTTAAGCTGAGGATTATGATTTCTAGCTAAAAGCTGGTTTTCACCTGCAGGAACTATATGCTCAGTTTTCCAGAGAAAATTTTGATTTCTTTAATAGAAATAAAATGCCTCAAATGGAAAATTTCCGACCGGAGCCTGCTAGGTTTTCAAAGGACACTGTGAGAAAAGAACATTTTCTGTAAGAGATACTCTTTGAAGGGAAGCAAAGCAGAGCAAATGCAGGTGTGGAAAAGGAACCAGCTCCAGAATGAGGCAGCCAGATAAGCTGGGCCAAGGGTTTTAACCACTTTTCTTCTGCTGAGGTGACAGACAAGTGTCCATGTGGTTATTGTTTTATCATCTTAACCAATGCCATCTATCCTTAAGTGAAAAGCCAGCAGTATTGCTGACTTGGAGAAGCAGCACAAGAAGAGAGGTACAGGGGAATGAGAAAGTCCAATTGTCCATCTCACTGCTGCCTGCCGCTTTGGGCTAGCTCCTCAGGCTGGCTGTGCCTGGGGGCAGGGAGTCAACCCAAACAGCCTGCCCCGGCAGGGAGCTGTGCTGCTCTGCTGCTCACTGCCACAGAGGCTTCATCTGGGAAAAGAGTGCTGGTATCCTCGGTGCCTGGGTGCAGACTGTCCTCCCTGCTGCCAGTCCTTCCTGCTATGTACAGCACACATGGACCCAGCTGGTGTTACAGCCGTGCCCAAGGACCCTGTGAGCCTCGGAAGGGATCTTCTCATGTGCTGATGCACAGGCTGCTGCTGAAGCTGCACTTGGTGTTTCCAGTGACTGGGTCGTAGCATATGTGTCTGGAGCCAGGAGCAGGACCCTGAGCTGGAACTGTAGTGGTTTTGGTCTGACTGTCTGGCCAGGTGAAGGCAGTGGGCAGCAGACCAGCCAGTCCAAGCACTCACTGGGCATCATCTGTTGGGCACAGACTGATACAAGCAGCTGCTGGGCCCTGTGGCAAGCCCAGAGCATCTTCTCTGCCCAAACCACCAGCAGCACTGCCCCGATGTGGGTTGATGTGGCAGAAGCCCTGGCAAAATGGTGCATGGTGGCCGTGGTGATTTTGGAGAGACCTAATAGGATCTTTCCTGAGGGAAAACACATTCAAGGGGAGCTGCATGCTGAAACAGACAAATGATGTAAGTATTAGCAATGGATTATAAAGTATTCATCAAGTAATGGCAAATTTGAGACCAATATAAAATGATAGATACATGCTGGAGTCTCTTGGGCCATGTAAACATGAACATGAACTTCAGCTGAGGTTTGATCTGGTCACATCTGATTACTCATTGCCATTCCCCAGCTCCAGAGACACCACATTTCATTTCTATGCCTCAGGCATAAAGTCACAATCTCTGTTTTTTTATTAAAAATCAAAACACACAATTTTACAGCTGATCTGATGCCACCAAAAGGGGCAGCCCCATTTCCACCCACTGCTGCCAGTCATGCCAGTCAAGCATGGCCTTGGCAGTACTCATGCAGGCAGGGTGAGTTCATCTGGCTTGAAAAAGAGTCCATTAAGGACCAAAACAGCAGCATTTCCCCCTGGAACAGATGCTTAATCTGACTTGTGCTGTAAGTACAGGGCTGCAAGAGTCAATGAGAGAAAGGGAATGCTCTGAGGAACTGGGGTTGAGTGGAAGGAACCTGAACTGCCCTTCCACAGGGCAAGGCACAGCTTTATCCATGGGGATGCAGTGCACCCCAGATGAGGGGTGTTGGAGAACCACCTGGTCTTTCCCACTGCAGTTTGCACATCACACGTGCAACACCATGCAGGGCACACTATGTCAAGAGGCAGCAGCTCAGTGACATAATATAAAGCAGTTGTGAGTGTTTCAAACTATTCCCCCAGTATTTAATTCCTAAGGATAAGTGCTGAGCATGGATCCTTCTTCTAAATCCCTCTCCAAGGTAGGGGAGGAGACATAGCCCTGAGTTCAACCCGAAGGCCTGATCAATAAAGCATCTTTTTTTCCCAGTCAGTGCCTTCTTTCCCTTTTGCTGCCCAGCTCCAAATTGCATCATCCTGTCCCCCTCATGCTTGTTATTGGTGGAATGTCACTAAGGAAAAATGAATTGCCATTAGCAATTGGTTTCACCTAAGTCAGAGTTAGCTGCTCAAATATTCATGCTCCATGTGCATCTAATATTTATGAAGGAAGAATTACTGAGTTGCCTGTAGCCATTTCTGAATAGTGGTGACCTGGAAAATGTCTTCCCACCGGTGAAAGGGATCAGGAAAAAAAAAAAAAAAGGGAAAAAAAAGATGATTAATACATTTGGGGCTTGGTGTTGTGCATTGTTTGTGCTGTGTTTCTCTTTGGTGTCAGTGAGACAGAATGAAGACTGATTTATATGCCACAGCTGTAGCAAACAAAAGAAGAAGAGACCAGGGAAATGGCTAGAGGTAAAAATGCCGGTGCAAAGGGCTAAAGGCCTGCACCTGGGTACTGCTTCCCATGCAGTCTACCCCCCCTTGGAGCACCTTGTAAAATCAGATTATCTGCTGGACACCGGAGTTCAAACAGCCCTTCAAAAGATTTGTCTTAATAATTGCTGCCTTATCTTAACTTCTGTTTTTTTATCAGCCAAACTGCTGCTGGGAGGCAGATCCCGAGGATAAGGTGCTGTCACTCTTAATTATTATTACCTCTTATAATGAAAACACATTTGTTCATCCTTCTGTGCACTTGGAAATGGTGTGACTAATGAACATCCAGTGCTCTATCAATATTTTTTAATAACAAAAAAAAGAAACATTATGAGTATGGCCCCACTGTAGAAAACAATTGTACATTAAATGCTACCAAATAAACAGCAGGCTCATTTATTTGTATTCAAATATAAACCAATTATTCAGTAAGAACGACGCACACTTTCACATTCTCAGGAAACCTTTCTTTCCTAAAAGCCAGATTTTGCAGTTAAGATGCTGTGGGGCTATTTTCCATCACAGAAGCAACATGGTAATTAGCACTAGAACCAGCAGGTCCATTCTGAAATGAAGGAGATGATAGAGAATGCTATTTCTTTGTTTACTTATGATGGGAAAACAAAACAATTCTCTTTGAGAGCACGCTAATGAATTTGGCTTGTAGTATTTATCAAAGCAACAGCCACCATTTGCATTCTTTAGACTGTTTTTTCTCATACTTGGAGAACACTGTGAGAAATACTTGGGTGAAGTGAAGACACACCACTGGTTGTACCTGTGGAAGACCTTAAATTCAGAAATGAGCTGCACATAGTCGTATCCTTGGCCCTCACTTAGCTCTGGCAGTTCCCATCAATGCTACTTGGGGTTGGACTCCCTCCTCATTGCTCCACACTGAGCCCTGGGGTTTAGTTTCACTGCTCCTGCAGGTCACAGGATCCTTGATTATCACATGGTGAGCAAGACACGATGTTAGACATGACGAGAGCTGCACCCTGAACTGCAAAGAAAGAAAGCAACACTGAGCAGGCAATTATGTAAAGCACAACATGAATTAGAGTAGCACACATTTCACTGGCTCTTTAGAGAGTATTTGCTCTTCTCTACCCTATGGATTTACCCTTTTGCTCTTTTCTACCCTCTGGATTTACATTAACTGATAATCTTTTGACCTTTAGTTAATAGGAGGGCATTGCATCCTCTCTTCTTTAGCCTAAAAGAGGTAATGGAGTGGTATTTCCATATGCCTTTGAGATGGTGTGGCCACAAGGACTAACACAACATCTACTTGCTCAGAAATCTTCCTACCCACCACTTGTGTCAGTGAGCCACAAGATCCACTCCTAGCAGCAGCAGATAATGAGGCTCTGATTAGACCCTGGCAAAGTCAGATGATGTCTGAAGGAAAAAGGAGTTTGGAAGACAGGCAGATAAGAGCAATGCTTTTATGGCAAGCATTTAATAGCTGAAACCAAGAATGGCAGGCTGGACAGCCCAGAAGCCTGGCTTCGGTGCTCAACAGATTTTTCTCATTGTCTGATGCTTGTGTGTCCTTTCTCTTCCACAAAACCAAATCTTTTCCGTTTGCTGCAGTATTTTACTTACAAGGCATATTCAGAATTCAAGTGGTTTTGACAGAGTTGAACCATTTTCCCACACAAATTACAGTAGAAAGGGGTAAGGTGCAGAAGGATTTCCTACAGCTTTCTACCTGACATATTATTTCCTGCATAAGCAATCAGCCTCCTCCTGGAGCATCAGAACTATGACAGCCTCTACACAGTTCTTTCCAAGATTACTTACAGCTCTTCTGCTGGCTCAGTCTGGTGTTCAAGACATTGTTTTGGGAACTGTGAAGAGACAGAGGTGACCAAATGAAGTTGGGAAGCTAGATCATGGTAGTGGCTGAAATACATAGTCTCAAGGAAGGTGACAGTGACCAGCATGGTGGGGATCCAAAGTGATTTTCTTCACACATTGAGGATGCTTCCCAGCCTTCCAAGACAAGACTGAAAAGAGAGTGGCTTCAGGGTCTTTATGTTGCCTCTTCCCCATGACCACAAATGGAACTTTGTGCAGCTGCTGAAATACAGTGCAGAGTCCATTCATCCCTTCTCCACCCAGCAAGACCTTAGTGGAGCAGCAGCAGCATTGCTTCAGGCTCCCAGCAGAGGCTCAGTCTCACCAGCAGTGACTGCTCTTGACAGCAACAGAGGGTAGAGAAAAGCCTAGCCAGCTGCCCACAAAGACAGGACCAGGGCAGGAGGAGGACTGAGCTTGCCCAGTGTGCTGCCCACTCCCTTTGGGTGCTGGATCCCGAGAGGCTCAGGCAGGGCCCCTGTGGGAGCTGGGATGTGGACGAGAAGGGGAATGGAGACAGGGTCTGCAGAAGAGCAGAACTGGCAGTGCATTGATGTCAACTTCTGTGCAAGACATTTTCAGGAATGCCTCAGGAAGAACACTCCTCTGCTTTGTTACCCTGGCTCCAGTCAGACCCTTTTAGCCATGACCTTCTCTAACCCAGCCCTGGGGACCTTTCCCCAGGTAGAGTGTGAAGTGCTGGCTGCTGTGCTGGCTGGGTGAGGACATGGGTCACAGCATTTAATGCTTTTCTAAGGAAGGTGTTTCACAACACAGCAGCCTGTATTATTAAAATGAAGAACATGGGATATGAAATGCCTTTTCCTTCCAAACACCCATTCTCTAATTACCATGCCTTCTCCCCTGGGGGAGCGTGTCTGTGGGTGTTGTGTAATGGTTATTAGCTGCACACTCACAGACAGCCAAGACATGCAGCTCTCCCCACCACACCTCCCTTGTTACCAACACGACTTAATCAGGCTTGCTTAATTTGTTCCTTTGTTCAACTGGTAACAAGTAAACTGGTGTCCAGCAATGAGTTGCTCCTGATCAGATTACCAGCGATCTGCCCCAGCTGGGGCATTCCCTCACACCTGTGTTGTCAGATTAAGGTTGATAAGGAGCTGCTGATAAGTGGTGCACAGAAGTGCTCCCAGTGAGCTCCGTGCATTCCCTTGATCTTTTCTTGACACCTCAGTGCTATGTGAAAACCTTTTGCTTTAGGACTGAGAGGAGGAACAGGATAATTGCACTCCCGGTGGCAACAGTCTTTCATGCAGGACACAGCAATGGAAACCTGCTGCTTACTGGAGCAGATGAAATACATCTCACTACAAAAAAGTAACCACAAAGGCCTGCATAACTTAATTTCTTTCTTCTTCTTCTTTTTTTCCCCCCCCCTTTTTTTTTCTTCATTACTATAAAGAGGGAGCTCCATACACTGCAGTGAAACAAACACAACACTAACAGGCTGGCAGCTCCCAGGGGTTCACCAGAGATGTGGCATCACAGGGTGATTCAGCCCAAGTTTGAAGCTATGCACCCAAATGAGGTCACTTCTGCTTGGTTTCTTCCCCTCTGTATCCGCTGATTGAAACAGAAAACAGGAACCAATATCCCTGTTGTATCATCTGCCTGTCTGATTTCCAAAGGCAAGTCAAAAAATGAGTCCAGCAGCTGCACTTCATGAATACTTCTCCCTTCGCTTTGCAGCTGCTCCCCAGAGAGCACCAGCAAACAGCCCACCTTTGTGTTCCACTTCACTCCCAACGTGATGAGTTGGGATTACACTCTTTAAAATATTCCTTTGCTCACCAATACCTCATTAGTTAGTGAGCAGAATGCTCAGAAAATGAAGACACTGGGCAAGCAGGGTGTCTGATCCCTTTTAGAAGGGCTGAAGCAGTGGTGACCTTCCCTGCGCTGTTGGTGTGCACTGCTGCTGCAGTGCAGAGGGAGAACCCACAGGTACAGCCAACCACTGTCTCTCTCAGTGCTGCAGTGATGCAATCTGCAGCTCGTCAGACTGCAGTTGACACAGAGAGGATCAACTGCCTCAAGCTCCTGGTAAATCTGCACTTGAACTCCATTGCTCTGAGTCTGATGCATTTTAGAATCAGGAGAGGTTGAGACAGTTTGGGCTGTTCAGCCTGGAGAAAAGAAGGCTCCAGGGAGACCTAGTAACAGCCTTCCAGTACCTGGAGAGGGCCTAAAAGAAAGCTGTGGAGGGATCTTTTACAAGGGCACATAGCAATAGGACAAGGGCAATAGTTTTAAACTAGAGAAGGGTAGATTTAGATTGGACACTAGGAAAAAGTTCTTTACTATGAGGGTGGTGGAATACTGGAACAGGTTGTCCAGGGAGGTCAGGACTGCTTGGGCTCTGAGCAACCTGACCTAGTTGGGGATGTCCCTGCTTACTGCAGGGGGGTTGGACTAGACAGCCTTTAAAGGTCCCTTTCAATTGAGTGCATTCTCTGATGCTATGATCCCACGATTTGAATGACATTTGTAGCAGAAATTGCCCATTTCTTCACTTTCTTAATCTCTGACACATTTGTGAGGTCTTTCAAGTATGGAAGATTCCTGTAAGACAACTGGAACATGCATGAAAAAGAACAGGCTTTTGAAATCTAATCTCCAGCTTAAACTAGAGGTAGTGCTAGGCTGTTGACAGTAGGTCTCTGAAGACTTTCAATATACTTTTTATTCCACGGCTCTGGCACCACATAGGAAATTAATTCAGCGACAATATTTTCATTAGATTATAACCCAAATTCTCAATCTTAGGCACATTTGTATGCTTGTAATACATTCTAATTACTTGTAAAGAATAAGTCTGTGTGCTGGTTGGTTTATTGAATATATTAAATGAATGAATAAATAAATTTGTCTCCATGCTGGGAATGCCACTCGACGTCAAAGCTTGCGGCAGAAGGAACCAGAAGTGCACTCACTTGTAGGTTTGGTAAGTGATATAATTTGTATTGTAGGTGGCCTCCTGTCTCTCACAAGAGGAATGACTGGGAAAACCACTCCTCCCCCCCCCAAATAACAGAAATCAATTGTGTAAAGATTGCTCATTCTGAATTTAGTCAAAGGAGTCATTCTGAATTTTGTCTGAGCTCTAGGATGCTTTTGTATATTGCAAAGTTATGCAGAGCAGGAAGGAAATGGCAGATACGTGGATTAAAATGGTGATGCTGGTGGGAAAAGCAAGTGTCAGATTTCAGTACTGTGTAGCATCTGCCCATATTATTTGATCTTGAGAAGAGAAGGCTGAGAGGGGATCTTATCAACATCTGTAAATATCTGAGGAGTGGCAGTCAAGATCAATACAAGTTCTTTACTGTGTGGCCGGTGAGACACTGGCACAGGTTGCCCAGGGAGGTTGTGGCTGCTTCCTCCATGGAGGTGTTCAAGGCCAGGGTGGACGAGGCCTTGAGTGACCTGTGCTAGTGGGAGGTGTCCCTGCCTATGGCAGGGGGGTGGAACTGGATGAGCTTTGAGGGCCCTTCCAACCTAAACCATTCTATGAGTCTATTCTAAGATGAAGGTGCAGGCTCCTTTCAGTGGTGCCCAGTGATAGGACAAGGAACAATGGGTACATGCTAGAACACAGAAGGTTCCACCTCAACATGAGGGGATACTTCTTTAAGGTGAGGCTGACAGAGCACTGGAGCCGGCTGTCCTGAGAGGTTGTGGAGTCTCCTTCTTTGGAGACTTTCAAAACCCCCCTGGATGAATTCCTGTTTGAACTGCCCTAGGTGATCCTGCTTTGGCAGAGGAGTTGGACTCAATGATCTCTGGAGGTCCCTTCCAACCCCTAACATTATGTGATTCTGTGATTGATTATGGGATTTTCTATTTATCTTCTCATATTTCAGTTAAAAAAAAAATATATGTATATATATATAGCCTGGAACAGGGTCATCAGAAGTGAGAATTTTTCTCAAAAGATGGGAAATTCAGTGTTTGTAAGAGAGCTATTGAATTTCCATGGTAGAAGAGACAGGTTTCTCCATTTTCTCAATAGAGAGCTAGAAGAGGCTCATTTTACCACCCTTCTTCATTGGTTTGCTCAGTAATGTGTTGCCTACTGAGTTTTCCTCTCATGAATTGACTTTCTTCTCTGGCCCATAAGAGAAAAAAGTGCAGGTCTTAGCATGCAAAGAAGCCAAGCTGGTATTCTGGCACCAGTGCCAGCACCATTCCCTGGAGCAGGAGCTCTGGGAGTGCTTTGGTTTGCAGGGAGACGCTCCTCGTTTCTCAGAACCAACACATCCCCTTCAAGTGCCAATTTTTCTGACAAGTTGCCTCCCAAGCTCCCAAATGCTGCCAGTTCCAGATCCCATCCCAGCAGCGGGATCCCCGTGACATCAAGAGCGACGTCTTCAAAAGCGCTTAGCAAGAACACAGAAATCAGCACAAGAGACTTCATGCAGGGAAAGATCATTCCTGTAACCTCCCAAAGGAAATGTCAGATTCCAGAGGTAAAAGGAAATAGCCTTCTGGTGCTGGAAAGCTGCTGTAGCAGGCAAGGGGCTTGATGGCAAGGCTGGGGCAAAGGAGAAGTGGCAATTTCTCTTCCAGCCTGTTGAAACAGTGGAACAAGACAGTGTGGGGTGTTGTGTTGTTTGGGCTGCAGTGCTTAGAGAACTGTTCAGCCATGTGAAAATGTATAACCCTGTCAAGCTGCCAAGTGAAACTTTGGGTGATCGGCTGCGTAAGTGCTGGTAGCACAGGATAAAGCTGCCTTTGGCTACTTTCAATTACACACCCAATTCTTTTAAGACTTCTGAATATTTGGGAAAGGAGAATATGCAGAACTTGTTTGTTTACATCAGATTGTGCTGTGTTTTCAGGTTTCTCAACTGCTTTGGGAGCATGTGAGCACAGCCCTAGCCCTTCCCCTTCCACATACCTGGCAGCTTTGTCAATACAGCGAACGAATCCTCTCCAGCAGAAAGGAGCCGTGTCAGGCTGGTGTTGTGCAGGGTTTCGTCATTCCAGCAAAGTGGGAACTGGAGCAGAGACAGGTATTAAACAGGGAATGCTTTGCAAAGCAAAGTGTCAGGTACTGGTGCTGCAGCAATGATTCAGGCAGCCCCGGGGGCATTTCTAATGCTGGGCTGGGTTGGAGGAAAGTGTCGTAACCAAGGGCAGATCTTTGCCTTTCATCTTCCAGGTACTGCTGGAAGCTTGGCCAAGCACTGCTGGGCTCGGGTGCTGGGCAGAACAGATGAGAGATGAACTCAATTACTCTCTGCCTCCATTGAGACAAGACAGCCATCCCAGGGTTCACGAGGCTCTCAGTTGTCCCCTGAGCAGCAGCTTTCCTCCTCCTGTGGGGCTTGTCAGCAGCCTGCATACCTGCAAGCATCACTAGGGAGTTTTGGCAGGGAGCTCTAAGCATCTCACCTTCTTCAGTACTGAAATATTATTTGGTGGATCTGAATGCATTCAGGACGGCCTGCCTGTGCAAGTAGCTTTTTTTCCATGGGTGATTGTGAGTGAGGTCTTTTGGATGAGGAACTCAGTGAAGTTGACAGCTTAGCTCCTTTGAATTTCTGTACAGCTTTCTGTTCTGCACCAGGGTGGTGCTGAACCTGCCCTAATTAGCCCAAATTACTGTACTTACAAAAAGCACGGATTCATTCTCATGGTGCTTTGCTTATCTCTACATAGAGCCACTGCAAAGACATGCCCCTGAGGGCACCACAGTAAATTTCTGGACCTTAATTCACATGTTCAAACTATTATTCAAACTTGCACACCAAACCTATTACCGCTTTCAGCAATTTTCAGCTTCCATTAAGGAATGCTCTACCTTCTTCTTTGCGAGTCTGCTGAAAACATGCAGCAGCTTTCAGATGTTTAAAGGGGCACATGGGAGAGAGAGGACATCAAACCCTACCTCCAGACAACCAGAATTTAACAGTCCAGAGCTGTTTATGTTCTGTGACAAACTGGTCCAGGTTCACCAGTCCTTGCTATTCCTGGATACTGCTTTCCCCTGTGTTATTCTGGTTACCCACTGCAAAAGGAACAATTCCACAGGGATAAGGAAAACCATTCTGCTCCTGCGAATAGCACTAATGAAGCAATGACTCAATTAACTGTCAGACAGGAGTTTCTGAAAGCTGGAGCTGGTATCTACAAGTCTGGAATATCTGTGTTTCTGTACCAAAAGCAACAATTACACCACAGGAAGAAAAACAAACCTCCGCTGACTAAGTAGATAAAACCAAACAGGTTTAATCAAAACAGCAGAACAATATTTTATCAATCATCATTGCTGTGCTTTGCCAAACATTGAAGGTAAATGGATTTTTTTTTTTTATTCTAGTGAAAAATCTGACAGGTTGGGATGAAAAGTTAACTTCCCAAAGGCTGGGGAAAAAAATAATTCTTAAGTAGTTCATTTTGAACCAAATATATATGTATGAATGGTTAAAGCTTTGACTAGTGAAAATACAATGGTAAGAGGAATATTTCAATGTGATTTAAAGTGAAATTAAAAGGTTATCCAAGAAGATATTTCTATGTAATCATAATTCTGTTATTTCTGAAATAAAACTAAGAATACTTGAATAAGACCACTTCTCCCCCAAACTGCTTTTGCAAAACTGTACTATTGCAAATACCTGCCCTGATTTTCCTGTCTCTTTTCTGCCTTGCAGCCATATAAAAAGCAGTCTTCTTGCTTCACCCTGACAACCTGAGGATTTCTTACAGTTTATTTCCTCCAGAATAAAAGATATCCATCTCTCATTTTGCCAAATCAAAGTCTGACCTAGATCCTTATCTGGGGCAGAATGGAGGCTGGAGTGAGCACACAGCTTCCCAGAGAATAGTGTGAGGCAGCTTTTCCCTATCCATTGGCTATTTCAGTCCCACTAGTGATGGTCTCTAACACTTTGGCACCCAGGCTTTCCCCTGGTGTCAGGATTGAGAAGTGATACCCATGGGAGGTGGGAACTGAGCCTCATGGGGAGTGGGGGCAACCTTCTTTGAGCCCTGACTGAGCTTTTGCTCTGGGAGCTGAAGTCAGCTCAGGACCAGGAAAGAAGCAGAGCAGAGTCACAGAGCTCCAAGCAAACAGGACAGCACCCTAAAATGAACCTTCAAAACAGGGACTATGAACAACCAGGCACTCTGCAACAATCTGAGTGCTGTTGTACATCAGCTATAGAGAAAAATATCTTTAGTGTGTTCTCCTTAAGACTCTCTAAGGAGTTAAGTCCTGCAGCAGCTTTCAGAGAAGTGGTGGCTGCCCACCATGATGGGCTCCTGTCAGAGACAGCAATTACAGGCACTGGGAGCCAGTTATTTTCAGACAGACTGCCAGAGAGCATAGATGGCTATTCCAATCAGATAGAAAGGGCAGGGAAATGCTTCATGAACAAAAGAAAAAAAAAACACCACATTTTGTTGAAAGGAGGTTTATATGTAAGGACTTTATGGGTGGCTGGGGGGGTGGAACTGGAAGCACCAGTTTAAAAAGGGAATAGCATGGTTTAGCCTTCTGAAGCTGGCATGGCTCTGACATGAACAATGTCTTGTATGTGTGAGAACCAAAGGGTGTTTGTGGCATCTCTTTTCAGTTCTGCAGGAGAACCAAACGATCTCCCCTTCTCTGCACTTGAGTCTTCATTTATCTTTCAGACGTCTTATGGCTGCTAAGAGTGTGGGGAGAAAAAAAAATAAAAAGAGGAGAGCACAAGGTTATGTTAAGCAATGAGCATCACCTAGGAGGAGCAGAAAGTCTGCTGGCACATCCTGTCTAGCAGTAGCAGACTGAGGAGAACCTGGCTTTGAGTGATGCAGAATCCATTTGGTTATGAATCTAAGATAACACTGCGGTTGTCTTAGATTCCCACTGCATGCATCTCTTCATCCAGTGTGGGATGGTTTCCCAGGTGAGGGCTGCCTGAAAAACGTGCCCCGTGTGCTCCACCTGTAGGACATCAGGAAAGCAGCATTGCCACAGCTATGCAGAGGAGAAAACAGTGTGGAGGAGGAAGGGCCATGCTCAGGGGACAGGCAACGTTAACAACAGGATCCACCGTGTCCCTCTGCAAGAGAAACCTTGCCCTGTTTTTGTCAGAAGCTACGTTCTATATGCCAAGAAGCTGCTGTGCACGGACTGGCATTGGCAAGGCAGGTAACAACACAGCCACTGCTCTTGGCAGCATCTCAGAGCAAGGTTTTCCCAAGGGTTACCTGTTCTTGGACAATTTCTCCAGTATATGAGGTACAAGCATTCTTTTTTTTTTACCTCAACCAGACATGCAGGCCTTTCTCGTACAAACAGTGGCCATCAAAAGGAAAATCTTTACCTCCAGTTATACAAAATGCCTCCAACAACCCTCTGGGCAAATCTGCAGGTGCTGGTGGAGAGCAGGACCCTGTCCCACAGAGCAGCCCTCACTGCAGCACTTTGGCCTCATTGGCATGTTCCTGTTCTCACCTCTTGGCTTTTGTCTGAGTTCATTCTCCAGACAATTAGCTCTGAAGAACTCAGGGCAAGTCCTTTCCTTCCTGATGCAGGAATAAGAAAGAATATTTATGGCAGCAAGAAAGCTTTCTTCAGCAGGTATGGTCCCTCCAGTCAATACTCACCAAAGCAACCACAGGAGGAGTAACAATAGGTAAATTTGTAGAGAAGGATTCACTTCACATGGAAAATAAAATCTGGAGGGCAAAGCTGGTACTAGAGACAGCACTGCTGGTCTGAACCCTCTCACTTTCACATGGCACCTTTCGGTGTCACACTCTTCAGCCTGAGAAGATCTGCCTTTCTTCAATGGCTCTTTCCCCTTCCCTCTCTCATCATTCTTTAGCTTCTCTTTCATATGTCTCCTGGGAGAAGGGAGTATTACTGCCCTGCTCTTCTGCTCCTCTGCAGCCTGCAGTTCAGCAGCTCTTGGCCTATCAGCTCTGTCATCTTTACAGAATTTGGAAAACTCAGATTCAGGCAAATGTATTTTACAGGTAACTTCAGATAGCAACTCTTGCCTCTTGTATTCAGCACAAAGAAACTAAAGGGTTTGTTCTTAGATGGTCCTTTAACATACTTCCACATTTGAAATAAATCTGCATCAGAGATGTTTTCCTTCTCTAAGGAACCAGCAGCTATAACTGAACAGGTCCCAAGCTCACAATCACTGCTGGCAATGCTGCATCACAAAACCAAATTATGTTTCTTGCCTCTGTTAAAAAGACTCATGCTGCTATCTGTGGTGGCAAGCAATGGAGATGGCAACTCCCAATGCACATCTGGAACAGGCATTCACAGGTGTCATAATTTCCATCATTCCTACTTCCAGTATGGTAGTGCTTGGTACTTTGTCATGAACACCTCAACTTTGTATCAGACTTTTGTCCACTGGCGTCTTAAGAATGCAGATAAACATTGCCTGTGTGCTGCCTTCTATCAGAGATTTTTATGAGTAGCTGCCATAATACACTGATGTGAATCTCTAAGTTTCTCTTGTAATTTGATTTCATGTTGATGTGGGTATCAAAGCTCTCACACATCAAAGCAAATACAAGCAAGCCTGGCTCATGTTCAAACATCAGAAACCAGCACATCTCCAGGGTAACTCATCTTGGGGGCATCAGACTCACACCTCAAAATGGCTGTTCTGACTTGCTGTATGATCTGGTCATTAAGTTCTCAACATATTTAGCAAGATCTGGTGAGATCGCTCATATTAGTATCGCAATGTTGTTGGTGAGAAAGAAGCCTTCAGCTTCTCTGCCCTGCTGGATGGGGTACCTCTGACAAAAGGTGGCTTCCAAAATCTCACCCCTGATCAGACCATATCTGAGCTAAGTTCTTCACACAGCTCATCCATTACACCATATCTGAGCTAAGTTCTTCACACAACTCATGCATTACTGCATTACTTTTTGATGTCAGGTCAGAGACGCAAGCGCATGTACCATGCAAGATGGTTGATTGTTGCTGTGCCAGCATCGTACTCACTCATCAGTCAATCTGCTTCTTGTCTGTGATGTCTCTAGACAGGGTGATGAAAAAAAGTTAATATCCAGTCATATCAATCACACCATACTCTGAAGATCTTGTGTCACTCAGAGCCATGAATAAAATGTCCATGTTTCCATGAGTAAAGCTGGGAGGGGAGGAACATGTCCATTTCTAAGTGTTGATACTCTGCACAAAGTCCCCATTTAAATATTTCTATTTTCTGCTATACTGCAATGTTTGTGGTTTTTTTTTTTAACTGTAATTCTAGAGACTTCAGATTTTGTCTTCCTGAACTCTTATAGAGTCTGAAGTTAACACACAAGACCTGCCTATCTTTTTCACATGTGGCAAGAAGAAAATAACTGCCTGCTATCAAAATAGGTTTGTTTGTTTCAAACTTTGGATCATTAAAATATGATGTATCTGAGGCCAAAGCACACAGAACTTTGAGAAGAGACTGAGTATTTGTGTGGAAGTGAGGAATACTCTCAGCTGCAATTAGTGCCATGAGCCCTTTGTGAGAACAATAAAGTAGGAGTTAATTCCCAGTCTTCTGAATGTGTTTCTTCCCAGAAGATTACAGGATGTGCAGCAGCAAGGTAAACTGCTCTACCTGCTAATAGCACTGGTTTTGTGCTTGAGCAGTGCCTGTGGAGCACCTGCAGTGTGCCCATGGGCTGACTCACCATGGGCTGGTGCTCAGGAGTTCCACGTGCTTTGGAAAGCACTCAGGACTAACATCCTTCAGGCCAGGAGGAGATTGGGTATGTCACATGCAGGAACAGGCCGTTCCAAGGAGCTGGCTGAGGCGATGCCTTGATTTAACCTACTGCCCTTTCCAGGGATATACCTGACCCTTGATGTCTCTGAGCTTTGGCTCTGAGTTTTGTGTGTTACCACAGTGCCACTGCAACATCAAGGGTGTTCTTTTTTGGTGTGTATACCAAACAGCATGTAGGAGTGTCTTGGTGTTCTAAGGATGCCATAGGAAGACTCACATTATAACATTAGAGATCTGCNGTGATGTCTCTAGACAGGGTGATGAAAAAAAGTTAATATCCAGTCATATCAATCACACCATACTCTGAAGATCTTGTGTCACTCAGAGCCATGAATAAAATGTCCATGTTTCCATGAGTAAAGCTGGGAGGGGAGGAACATGTCCATTTCTAAGTGTTGATACTCTGCACAAAGTCCCCATTTAAATATTTCTATTTTCTGCTATACTGCAATGTTTGTGGTTTTTTTTTTTAACTGTAATTCTAGAGACTTCAGATTTTGTCTTCCTGAACTCTTATAGAGTCTGAAGTTAACACACAAGACCTGCCTATCTTTTTCACATGTGGCAAGAAGAAAATAACTGCCTGCTATCAAAATAGGTTTGTTTGTTTCAAACTTTGGATCATTAAAATATGATGTATCTGAGGCCAAAGCATCTGGAACTCTGAGAAGAGGCTGAGTATTTGTGTATGATGTATCTGAGGCCAAAGCATACAGAGCTCTGAGAAGAGGCTGAGTATCTGTGTATGATGTATCTGAGGCCAAAGCACACAAACTCTGAGAAGAGGCTGAGTATTTGTGTATGATGTATCTGAGGCCAAAGCATACAGAACTTTGAGAAGAGACTGAGTATTTGTGTGGAAGTGAGGAATACTCTCAGCTGCAATTAGTGCCATGAGCCCTTTGTGAGAACAATAAAGTAGGAGTTAATTCCCAGTCTTCTGAATGTGTTTCTTCCCAGAAGATTACAGGATGTGCAGCAGCAAGGTAAACTGCTCTACCTGCTAATAGCACTGGTTTTGTGCTTGAGCAGTGCCTGTGGAGCACCTGCAGTGTGCCCATGGGCTGACTCACCATGGGCTGGTGCTCAGGAGTTCCACGTGCTTTGGAAAGCACTCAGGACTAACATCCTTCAGGCCAGGAGGAGATTGGGTATGTCACATGCAGGAACAGGCCGTTCCAAGGAGCTGGCTGAGGCGATGCCTTGATTTAACCTACTGCCCTTTCCAGGGATATACCTGACCCTTGATGTCTCTGAGCTTTGGCTCTGAGTTTTGTGTGTTACCACAGTGCCACTGCAACATCAAGGGTGTTCTTTTTTGGTGTGTATACCAAACAGCATGTAGGAGTGTCTTGGTGTTCTAAGGATGCCGTAGGAAGACTCACATTATAACATTAGAGATCTGCTCTGTGATCACAGGCTCACAGGATGTCAGAGGTTGGAAGTGACCCAGAGAGATCATCAAGTCCAATCCCCCTGCCAGAGCAGGACCATACAACCTAACTCGGGTCACAGAGGAGCACATCCAGACAGGCCTTGAAAGTCTTCAGAGAAGGAGACTCCACAACCTCTCTGGGGAGTCTGTTCCATGGCTCTGTGACCCTTACAGTAAAGAAGTTCCCCCTTGTGTCAAGGTGGAACCTCCTGTGCTGCAGCTTCCATCCATTGCTCCTTGTCCTATCCCAGGGAGCAAGTGAGCAGAGCCTGTCCCCCCACTCCCGCCCCCCAGCCCTCAGATATTTATAAACATTCATCAAATCCCCTCTCAGTCTTCTCTTTTCCAGACTAAAAGGCCCCAGGTCCCTCAGCCTCTCCTCATCAGGCAGTGCTCCAGTCCCCTCATCATCCTCATAGCCTTCCTCTGGACTTTCTCCAGTAGATCTCTGTCTCTCTTAAACTGAGGAGCCCAAAACTGAATGCAGTTGATGCTCTTAGATGAGCAGACTCACATTAGAAATGAAGCTGCACATGCAGTACCTGATTTATTTGAGAAGTACTGGGCTAGCATCTGCAGTGCCATGGGGATCTGCTGTCCCTTCACTTGCACCTGCCATATAACAATTCTTTACTCTGTCTCTGATTTGCTACCATTTGTTTGCCTAAGTCATCTGTAGATACACACCAGCAGTTTCTGTAGCTCTCTATGGACTGCAGTGTCCTTCATGAGGGTGGGTATTAAATGGGTAGTTACACTGTGCCTTGTTCTACCCAGCAGTGGCTCTGCTGCAAGCAGCACCTGAGCTCATGAAGTTGAGCTGGGTAACTTTTCCAAACCCTTACAAAGCTGGAGGGGAATGGTAGAGATAGTGGAGCCTTCCTGAGAAACCGAGAGCAGTGGTCCCTATCCTGCAACATTTCACACAGAGCTTAACAGGGGCAAATCTGTGAACAGCTGCTAGTCAAGTGTGAAATCTGTGTAAGGCAAATGAGCTGGGAAGGCATGTGAAGATGTGTTCTGCCACTTCAGCATGGACCCAAGAAATTGCTGCTGAGATAATATCAGCATATGTGGCCTTTGATTGCTGCTGCTGCTGCACTATAGCACTTGAGAGAGGTCCTACTGTTGCACAGGGCTCTGAGGTAGTCAGCAAGAGACTCAACAGTGTAATAGTCTAAGCTTCAAAAAAGCTGACTTCAAAATAGCAAGGTGCAGTACACGGCTCAAACATTTATTTGAAATATTAATTTGCAAAAATCTTCCATTAATATTCTATTTGGAGTGGTTTAATAACTTCCTATTAAAGAGCAATTTATTCTTTAATGACTTTCTATGAAGAACTGTATACAACCCACCAGCAGTACAGTGTCACCAGGTGATGCCATGGACAGTAGCTGTAATCTTTCTCCCTTTCAAAAGTGTCTTTTGAATAAAGTTTTAGGCTGGAATAAATTATAAAGTGCTATGCTATAACCAATCACAGTGATTTTTTTTTTATGCATGCATAGAATTCTAATAAAGAACAGTATATATTCTAATAAAGAATAGTATATAGTACCATTGGTTATCAGAATACTAGTACCTGTGATGGTTTGGGAGTTCCCTGCCCCCCCCCCACTTTGTAAAATGACCCAGACTAGGCTCAGCAGGCTGGAAGTTAAGGACTGAAGCTCTCTTTACAGCTTAGCACAATGTACAAGCAGAGATAGACACAATATACAGCAATATTTACAGAAATATGCAAGTTAAAGGTAATACAGAAACACAACTCCCCTCCCAGAAATCAGAGTCCCCAGGAGGGGCTCCCAACCACCCTCCCACCTTCTCCCCACCCCTATACCTTACCCCAAGGTTTGCCTTACGCACAAGGTGAGTTTGGAGGATCGGCCAGGGGGGGTAGAAGGAAAGTGCTTAGTGAGGTTACTCAGCAGAGAGGAGAAGGGCAGAAGCTGGACAGCTCAAGTATGTATGCAAGCCCAAGTGTCTTATCTTTGTTTTGTATTCTTAAACATCTCAGCAAGCCTATGAGTGAAGTAGACATCGCCATTGTTTTCTTTTCACAGCCTATAATATAATTTTCTCCATTAAAATATTTCAATTAGCCTCAAACCAGCACAGTACCGCTTACGTCCTGCTCTTGTGTGTGATCTCACGTGGAAGCCAAACAGAATAAAGAGCTCGAAAACCACTTGGTGTATGGCTGGCAAACAAATGTGTGGGGAAGAAGCTGAGCCAAGGAAATACCTTGAATCTGAAAAAACTCTAATGTTCCACTGGACCTGAGAAAAGGAACCTTTAAAATGTGGCACTTAGAGATTGCTGTGAATCCCAGCACAAACTTATTTTCTTCCATACAGAAGTTATTTTTCTTTCTTACCATGTTTTCCTGGACTAACCTTTCCTTATGTGGATTCTGGTGAAACATGGAGTGGTTTTCAGCCATTTTTCAGTCCCAGCTAGTCGTGAATGCAGTGGGAGGCTAGGGGAGAACTAACATTATCCAGACTTGAGAGAGGTTGGCTCTTAAAATACATACACGGTCAGTGCTTCAGTGAAAACTGAGATAACAACCACACCCCCCATCTCCAGACCTCTCCTCCTCTCTTGCCACTCTTAGAATCCTCTGAGCAGAACCATAAAAGAAACCCTCTATGGAGAAAGAAAAAAAAAAAAAAAGGCCTGTGGCCTGACATGTTCCTTTTCCTGCTCTCCACTGAGCATCCATCCACACATTGTGAGCTGGTCAGGTACAAGACTGTCCTCTGGATCTAGTTACCCTCTGTACATCAGAGCTGCCACTGAGTTTTTCAGTTAGTAGTGTTATTAGTGTTCTACACTGGGGTTGCTATAGCAATGTTGTCTGTTACGATCAAAGCCTACAGGATTCTTAATGTAATCACCACCCAAAAGCTGAAGAGATGTTCTGGGAAGGACTAGTTGAGCTTCAGGGAACTGAATTATAAACATGGTTTTAATTGATATTTGGTTGTATTTTAGCACCTTGATCTCAGAAGCCCTCTGGAAATTCTAGAGCAGTCCAGTGGGTGATCCACCTTTTCAGCACTGGGCTCAGTAATTTTATCCTCAAACAATTTTAGTTAGGGACACTCCCAACATCTATCTCACAAATTGCCTATGGAGTCACATCCCCTGCAGCACTGGTAGGATATTGTATCATGCATCTTTTTTAGCTTATGACTGGAAAAGATAAGATCTGAAAAGAATTTGGTGGTGAGGTAGGTGATGAAATTCTGCTGCTGTGTTTGAATACATCAGGCAAGAATTGTTTTGAGTCCTGAATATGTATTTGATTTCCACAGACTTCTGGGTGAGCATCTTCTGCGGAGGGAGTACAAGCATTGATATGCAGATAGAACACAATAGCTATCAATAATCCAATGGCACCTGAAAAATCAGGAAATACATTATTCCAAGTGAGTAAATGGACTAAGAGCCATTCATATCCTTAGTATTTGATGCCAGAGAATGTGATGTTGCCTGCGTTGTCTCGAGTTTTATTTGTGTGCATAGGTAAATACAACTTAAATCTCTTTAAAGATGCTTATCAGCCTCCACTGCTCTTTGCACTCGAGGCTTGAAAACAGCAGCAGGGAGAAAGGGGAAGAAGACCACTGTAGTTTTGACCTTTCTGCAGCTCCCTGGGCATGATCTAGAAAAGAGGATATATTTATTTAATCCACAGCACTGGGCATTGTCCCTTAGGTGTTCAGTGCTGATCTGAACACAGACAGCTTCTTAGGCTGATGTGCACAGTAAATGAAGTTTAGATGTGCAGAGTAAATGAAGTTTAGCCATCAGGTATGATAGACTGTGGGAAAAGTAGCTAGATGCTGAGATGCTCTTGGTAGCAGCATGTTTTATGGAAATGAGAATGCTGTCTGGTGATTTCCTATAAGGCCCAGCAGGACAAAATGTGGGGAAGCAGGTAAGAGGGTTAGGTCCTAACAAGGCAGGCATAGCTTGCACAGCTAGCTCTGGCTCTTGCTGAGGCACAAGTGGGTAGAAAATGGACATGCTAGGATTCGCCTGCTGGCTCCCAAGCTGGCAGAAAGGTAACCACAAAAATACAGAAACAGAGAGTGGAAAAAATTATTCTGTACTTTGAATGCACCTACATCAAACACATTGGGGAAGCCAAGTTCCAACACCGGAAAATGGAGAGCACTATTTTCTGATCATCATTTTCTGATGGTTTGGCTGTTTGCAGCTGACTCAGATCTGCCTGTTCACTCTTGCATGGAGAGCTACCTGCCAGAGGCCAGGAGGGACTGGCAGGTTATCTTCCTGCCTCACACCTGGACAGCCTGTTACCTGACCATGGACCAGAGCTGTGTTTCATGGGAAGGATCCTGCCTGAGGAAACCTTGCAGTGAGGCAACACAGCTCTCCTCCCTGTGCCACCCCCCTGCAAGCAGTGTGGACTCAGGTCGCACGTCTGAAATGTTCCTTTCTTGTCCTTTTTATGTCACCATGCATCTATATTTCTAAGCAGGGGCATTATCCCTTCTTCCGTTTTACCTTTCAATAAAGCAAACCAAACAAAGAGGTATCAAGCCCCCGAACATCAATGGGGAGAATGCAGGCATATTCTCAGGCTGTCCGTACTATAGACCCTAACATCCTGAGATGCAGCAAACACAGCTTCCCTATTGTCCAGGCTACCCCAGCTGAGCTGAAAGGAATGGCCCAGGGGCGGGGGAGAGGAGGATCAGCTGTGGGCCTGATCCCAGCTGCATCCAACCAGCTTTGTTACGGGCAACAAAGAGCAGAAGAAAAGACTTTTGTCCTTTATTGCAAGAGCGACCAACCTCCGTCTCATTGGCAGGGGTGACGATTAACCGGAGAGGATTCAGTTATTGTTTGGCACTCGAGATCTCCCAGCAGTCGTCCACTCCAGCGTGCTAAAATAATGGGCGGCGCCGTGTTTTTGTAAGTGACTCAGGCTGGCTTTGTCTCTTTCTGTGCCAGACTGCACAGCCTGGAAGAGCTGGTTGGCAGTGGTGGAGAGATCTGACTGAGAGATGGCTATGGGGGAAAAAAAAAAAAAAAATAGAGAAACTGTGTGAAAAAAAATGCCACGACAAGCCGAAGAGTGAAGCGAGGTCTCCTTCCAGTGAACCTGGAATAAGCAAACAGTGCCGGCTTGACAAGCGCTTCGCCAGGGCTCCAGCACCCCATCTATAGAGTCCCTTCTGGGAGGACAGGCAACATAGGCTACTTATGCTAGAACCTATAGCCTGGAGTGAGTTTTATGGAAGAACTCTTGACCCCTGCAAAAGGGCATAACATGAGAGCAAAAACAACACCGCTGCAGCGGGCTGTGCACTTTCCTGTAAGAGCAAGAACTTCCCACCCGCTCAGCTGGGGAAGAATGAATCCCATTCAGGGACGAAGGCTCATACCATGGAGGCCTGCCACCAGACACCCCTTCCTGATGCTAATCCTATTCTTCTGCTGCGGATCAAGTAATTTTTGTGTGAGTATTTTTCCTTGGCTAAAGAAAAAAGATATTTAACCACAACAAACCTGCTGCCAGCAACTGTCAATCTTAGCTTCTTGGGTCTATATTATAAGCAACAGCTACCAATTCCTGACCGTCATTTACTTTTTACTGCAGAGGTACCTCACACACTGACACACATCTCCTGGCAGTGCCGGCGCTTTGCCACCCTCCTGAAAGCAGACATGTGCAGTTGCCATCCTCCTGAAAGCAGGCATGTGCAGTCCTCCAAGACATGAAAGAAAACTTAATTAGATTTAGTGCTAGAAGGCACCGACAGCAATGTTTTAAGTATCCTCTTGCAACACTTGTTTGGCAGTCCAGGAAAATTCCCCTTGCAAAGAAACACTTCCATCAGTTCGGAGAGCAGAGAAATGCAGCCTTGTAAGATTTAAACCTTCCTTGGTTATCAGCCTGCCCCTGCCCTGAGCACTTAAAAAAGCCATCCTCCACATTCAGGTGACCTGGCCCTGAGTCCGTGACCACACTCCAGGAGAGGCTAGAGAGGAACAGCATCCTACTGCATCCTGTCACACCAGTGAAGAAAGGCAAATGCCACACATCCTGAATAAGCAAAGCTCTGGAACATGTTTCTGAAATCCTTTTTCTGCACTTGGAACAAACCACATACTTTAAGTTTTGTTATTCACTTTTCTTAAATTAAGTGGATTCTAGTAAAAACTGACCCAGGACCTGGACCTGGCCTTCCACAGCACTAGATGACAGCCCCAAATGGGGATTTATTGCTCTTATATCGATGCCTTGGCCACCAGCACCCACCCTGAGCCCCCATGCTCAGCCTCAGACAACAACATAGCAGCTGGCAGTTTCTGAGGTGCTTGACCTTGACCAGCACAGCTCAGCAGCTTCCACCCACAGCTGTTCCAAAGGGAAGGAGATGTTCCAGCAGCATGGGCTGGCACTGCACAGGGGCAGGGAATCAGTGGCTCCAACTCATAGCAAGCTCCTCCTGCGAGCTGCATCTGATCAGACACATGTCCGATCATTATCAGTTTGATTGAACCGCCGCTAGGAGCGCAATCACCGCTGCTTATCCCTGAGAACATCGCAGTGTCTTCCATCGCCCATTTCCTTCCAGTCTTTTCACGAAAATTTCTCATTTTTCAATAGCTCTGTGATCCCTACCCTCCTCCTTAGTAGCTCACGGTTTGAAACCACGCTGGAGCAAAACTCATCATCTGAGAAAAAAAATTAAAAGATCCCCTGACATTTCCACTGCTCCTGCACCATTCATTGGTGCTGATAAGTCAGAAACAGCAGAGGGTGGTAAATTAATTTTGCTAAGTAAGAAGAGGACAAAAAGTTTTAAGACCTCATAACATAAACAATAATTTATCAGAAAAGATGTGTCAGCTCCAAATGGCTGTTGTGACTTAAAGCACCTATTTTGCACACTGTAAATACTAAGAGAGCTCACAGTCTGCAAGCCACCAGTGCCTGTCCTGATCAGAGCTAGTGCCACACGCCCTTTACTATGGCTCTGAGTTCTTTTCCCTATTTCTGATACTGATCTAGGAATTGTAAAGAGCAAGCTAGCTCTAGTCGGGTTAAATTAAGTTGGGAGCACTGAAAACAATGAAGCCACCAAATAGAACCTGGAGCCAAGGAGTTAGCTTCTAGAAATCTGTCCCTGTAAAAGGGCTGCCTTGTCTTTGTTGTCTTGGTAGAGGAGTGACTTGAAACAGCACTGATCAAAGCACAATATCAAACAAGCACACAACAATCATGGCTGCAAAGGAAGCAACATGACTCTGGAAAAGTTTCTACCACAGAAATCTGCTCAGCACCTTTTATTCTGGGCAAAAATAGGGGTTTGGAGCACACTTCAGTTCCTCAGAACTGAGCTTATTTTTCAGAGCTTTCTTTCTTGGCTTCTCTCCCTTTTCCCTCATTACCTTTGGGTAGCTTTTCTTCTTGATAATGAAACATCATCTTAGCCCAAAGTTCCCTGTGAGATACTTGAGGATTTCTCTCTGTATTCCTATTTCTGTTCCCCATTACCTGATGAACTGACTCTCTTGTATAGAGTGGATGGAAGCAGCACAGCAGCAGAAACAGAAAAGTAGGGGCAGTTCCAACGCCCTGCCATAGGCAGGGACACCTCCCACTAGTACAGTTCACTCAAGGTCTCCTCCAACCTGGCCTTGAACACCTCCAGGGAGGGAGCAGCCACACCCTCCCTGGGCAACCTGTGCCAGTGTCTCACCACCCTCACTGCAAACAACTTCCTCCTAACATCCAGTCTAAATCTCCCCTCTGCCAGTTTAAACCCATTGCCCCTCATCCTGTCATTGCAAGACCTTGTAAATAATCCCTCCCCAGCCTTCCTGTAACCCCCTTCAGATACTGGAAGGCTACTATAAGGTCTCCTCGAAGCCTTCTCCAGGCTGAAGAGTCCCAGCTCTCATAGCCTGTCCCTATAGCAGAGCTGCTGCAGCCCTCTGAGCATCTTTGTGGCCCTCCTCTGGACCCGCTCCAACAGTTCAATGTCCTTAATATTTGCCACTGTTTCTGCAGTACAGGTTCCCATCCACATTTAAACTCATTCACCTGCTGGCATTACTGAATTTAAGAAACCAGGGTTGTCTGCATTAGCAATACACCAACTGAAATAATACATCAGTAAATATTTCAGTTGTTGGCTGAACAGGGTGGGAATGCAAGCCCAGGGGCAGCATGGTCCCATATGACATTCTGGGGGATGCTTCAGGCCCTCCAGCACTAAGCTGAGGTGGGGGATGCCCACATACTGGTCTCATTCCCACAAGTGGGTCTCAGTTTTCCCAGGCACTCACCCGCTGATGCCCATCCACCAGACACCTCCCCATGGCAGTCCATGCTCCTTCCCTTGCCAAGAAAAACAACGTTTCACCAACTTCTGAATTTTGTTTTATTTTTGCTGAGTGTCCTCAGCACACTCATTAGTTCAAGCCTTAGAATGAGCTGAAAATGAGTTACAGATGAGCACTGAGCACAGCAGAATGCTACTATTTGTTCAAGACCCTTTATGTATGTCTCTCATCCAAAATGGAAAACATAGAGAGAGCTGGCAAGAGGCAACCAGTCTCCACTGCCCAATTGAAACATGGAATGTGAAAGACATTAATAGAATTAGATACATAGACTTGAATCTGATTTTTAGAAACTGCTCTTGAAAGGGAAGATGCCAAGTGCAGAAACAAATCCGCAAGCAGATGAGAGGCTGGGTGTGCTGCTGTGTCAGTTGAGCAGCCAGCACATGCTGCAACATCAAATATTCTGTTTCAATAATGTGTCCTTCCTGCTCTGCTCAGCCCAATCCATCAAATCCCTGCTGCACCACGCATCTCACAGTGATAACCAGCTGGAGTGGTGAATCATATCTCATTGTGCCTGTGTGCATCAGCACTAGGAGGACCTGTGCCACCATGACCTGGAGCTCACCACCTCACTCTAGAAGCTTGTTTCCAGCAGTAGCATGGCATTGTCACCCCTAGCAGCAGGGCACTCACATGGTTTGATGCAGTGGCACAACTGTGGGAGATGAAGGACTTCTCCAGGAATTGGATAGCAGGCATGGTTGCCTTTCAGTGCTTAATCATGGTCATAGCTTCTAGACATGACCAACAATATTGCATAACAAAGTCTGGAAGCCACAGCCTGCTCCAAAACCCTGGCATCACCTGCAGCCCTCATGGGTGGTTGTGAAATCTGTCACCTATCCCCAATGTCCCCTTAGCACAGCTTTACACACAGCAGCATAGTCCAGTGCAGCATGGGCAGGGAAACGGTCATTGGAATGGAATATAGATATAGATGATATAGATATAGATGATATAGATATAGATACAGATATAGATATAGATATAGATATAGATATAGATATAGATATAGATATAAATAGAAATAGAAATAGAAATAGAAATAGAAATAGAAATAGAAATAGAAATAGAAACAAATGCTTAGAACAGAAACAGAACAGAACAGAATAATTTCAGTTGGAAGGGACCCACAACAATCTTAGTCCAACTGCCTGACAACTTCAGGGGTGACCAAAAGTTAAAACACGTTATTAAGAGCATTGCTCAAATGCCTCTTAAACCCTGACAGGCATGAGGCATCAGCCATACTTCTAGGAAGTCTGTTCCAGTGTCTGATCCTCCTCTTGGTAAAGAAATGCTTCCTAACATCTAGTCTGAACCTTTGAACCATTCCCAGATGTTCTGTCCTCGATTCGCAAGAAGAGCTCAGCAACTCCCCCTCCACATCCTGTCCTCAGGAAGCTGCAGAGAGTGATGAGGTCACCCCTTAGGGAAGTTTCCTATCTCCATTTGGAACAGCCAGCCATGAAAATCATATAGGAAATCAAAAGGAGCATTAATGACATAACCTAGCATTCTATTGCAAGTGCGGGTTCCAGCCTTGAGGCCTGACATGAGCAGAATCACGTTTTTAACCAGGTAGATTTCTCTATCCAACATTTTAACAGCTGACACTGGTACTTAAAGAACTATAACCAAGAGTCTGGGTGAAGCATGTGAACGTGGGGAAATTCTTGCAGCAGCCCTGTGTGTCTAGAGTGCTCAGCAAGTACTCAGGATTCTGTTCTAGGCAGCTGCAGACAGTAAAGTGCAGATAGCAGCCCAGCAAATAGATTTTGCAGCTTGTCTTTTCCATGACACTTTGTTAAATACATTATTGCTTCATCACCGCTTGTGGTTTATTTTGGCAAGCCCACCACATCACATTTCTCAAAGTCTTCTGTACCTTAATAAATCCAAGCACATTTGGAACAGGGAAGGGAAGAAACTGGATGCATTGTGCACAACTGGTAACAGTTTCCTGCCACGCCTGATTAACGGAGTAAAAACAAAACTCGGCTTCTGTTGGAAAAGGTCCCACCCAAGGCATAGGTTGTGTAAATTGCCCTTAAGGAAAAGAGAGAAAAGGATGCTTGCTTCAGGGTACTGCTGTGGGCTTTTGGTAAGATTTGGGTGGGTTTGTTGATGGTATTTTTTTCAACAAACAGTTTGATTTTACTATGAGGGAGGAGAGGAAGGAGTCCTGCCAAGTAGGACTGGGACACTGGCTCTTGTGCTACATTTCCTGCCAGCACAACTGCTCTGCAAGCAGGAGCAAAAGCTCCAAGTGCATGTGTCTGGTGCATCCTTCTGTGCAGCATCTCTGGGCTGCACAAGGGTCACACTGATGTGGTGCAGTGCTATAAGGGATGGATGGTAAGAGATGGTATTTAGAGATGGGGAGGCCACCTCTACTGGTCTAAACACCTCCAGAAAGGAAAACTCCTGCCCCCATTCATGTAATCACACTTGGTTAAATGATGTCATGAAATTCAGTGACACAATTCTGCTTGTTTGTGTGCCAACCACTGCCTCTGTTCCATCTGTGTATTTCAAAGAAAAGCCAGTTGAACTAAAGTACAAAATTCTCTGTTGCTCCATGGTTTTTAGCACACAAGGAGGGAGTGGGAGAAGCATTTTTATTCATGCAGGAGGTTACTTTCCACTCATTATGGCAGTTACTCTTTACTGTGATGCTCTTAAAGACTTAAAACTTTTAAGCCTTATGGAGTATGGCAAGTGTTAACAATTGGTAACTGTGTCATTGTGCACAAGGCTCTCATCTGCTCATCACTACCTGCAAGCTTTTCCTTGCCTACCCAGGCAGCTTTAATTTGCCACCACTACCGGAGTCTAATACAGCCAGAGAAATTGGTACCTTTAGGTACATTTGTGACTGTTCTTTTGAATCCAGTTATAAGACACACTTGAAAATCCAAGAAATGAAGTGGCTTCCTAGAGATTTCTTTTGCTATAGTCCATCTTTTGTTCCCATAGTTCTTCATCCTTCATGACTCAGCTGTTTTGAGATGTTTGCAGAAATTTCTGCTGTGATCATGACTGTGTAAGAATTCTTCCTCCAGCTGTCATTCAGCAAGCAAACACTATGCCTATGAGATGCTCACCATCATAGTTGGTGCACTCCAAGTACTACCACTGACTGGAGCTGAGCCTTGAGAACCTCATGAGGTTGCAGGTAGGAAGGGTCTGCAAACTATATGTCCAGAGTGGGAGATGCAGAACAAGTGGCATAAATTTAGCAATAGAAGAAAGAGCAGCCCTTTTTTGTTTCTAGCCATGGTGGACATACAGTAACCTCATGCTATTTCCATAGCAGTCAACAAATTTCCTTATTGCCCTTCTCATGGCACATTTCAGAGTATAGCTGGAATCTATGGGGCAGAGAAATATGAAACAGGATGGTTAAAGATGTTCCCACAGGCTGGTCCTGCTCTGTGATCACATCAGCTGGGAGTATCAGGAGCTGAACAGTGGCAGGGAGAAGAACAGTGTTGTAGTTACATGCATAAAGAATAGTTTTATAAAGTCTTCAATGTATGTGCCTTGTCAGAATTCACAATAATTTAAGGTAGTCATTATTCCTCCAGGCATGCAACTCATAAATATTACTCAGTGCTATTTGTCATTGGCTTCTCTGTCATGCATAAAGTAAAATTAAATACTTATCTCTATATCGTTAACGTATTAAACAGTAGGATTTATGGGGTTTGAGATCTTACTTGCTCTGAGAACATTAACTTCCTGATGAAAGATCTAAATGCAAATAGAAGGAATGCCAAAATACCCTGGAACGTAATTAAGGATACTGAGGCGTGAAGAAGCCTCAGGCACAGGAATGTGCAGATTTCTTATTTCCACTTCCACGGTGGGCTAGTTCTCCTCATTCCAGGCTTCTAGCCACTGTCCCCATGTGCCACCTTGCCTCTTTGTAACTAGTCACCAGGTAAGAAAATGTAAATGCATTCCTGTGTGAATTATCAGAGATAAAATGCTCCTGGCTTAAAGCATAATCTTGCTGTCTGTACCAGGAAACAGCAATTCAGCAGGGGCTGGAAGATATAAAAAAACCAAAAAAAAATCATAGATGGATCTTCCCATATGAAGAAAAAGTCCCTTGGTAGTTGTCTAGGTTTAGCCTGTACCCAGGGCTAAGCTACAGCAGTTCTATTACCTGATGGATCAGAAGGAGAGGAGACCCATGAGTGGAAATGAAAATGGATTTAATAAAACAGCAAAGCCAATGTAACACTGATGTAAAGTGCACAAAGCTGTACTCAGCCAAGTGAATGTGCACTGATCACCAACAACAGTCCTCAGCAGCAGAATGGTGAACAAGCCCTCCAGGAGCAAGGAGAAGGAACAGAAGGAACACAAGCAGCTCCACCCTCAGCAGACTTCTGCTTTTGTACCAAGTGTGACTTTTACAGTCTGAGATACACCTGCAGACAACTCAGGGCAGCTGCCTCAGCTCACTCAACATTGCTGATGGCCTGCAGACCATGGCTGACCAAGGATTCCATCCCAGCCAAACCAGGACAGTAGCTTTTCTTGATTTGTTGCTATTGGTGCCACTCAAGGGTTCCTCCAAACATTGATTGAACAGGGAGAGCTTTTAAACAAATCTCTATTCCTGCAGCACAACAGACTTGTTCTCAGTGCAGCAGGCAAACACTGCAGAAAGCTAGAATGAGCTGCAGCACCCAGAGGCATGAGACCTAAGGATGATCTCCTTCAGGACACCACAGGCAGATCCAGCTGGTTCCACTCCTTAGCCTTCACTCAAATCCATGGTCTTCTGTAAAGTTGTCCCTGAAGGCAACAGCCAAAAAACTTTTACATCCTGATAGTGCTTCTCTACACACATATGCTTGCTGCTTCACCACAGGAGACCTTCACAGTCTTGTAGGAGGTCTCATAGGAGCAGGCTTAGTCAGGACTGTTTCCTGGGTATGTCTGACAGCCCTGAAGCCACTCTTTGTGTCCTCTTTGCAGCTGTGGCCAAGCTGTGTCCCAGCAGCAATGTTGGTGGCCTATTCTAAAACGCTGTTTGAACTTGCTGGCATTGTAGCATCTTGTATCTCATCCCAAAGAACTAAGATAGATGGGGTTTTCATGAGGCATTTTCTACTCTACCTTGTTCTACTTGATTTAAATATCCTTAGTGGTGTACTCCACCCTTTGCTTATGAGACTTTCTCACCGCCCTGCAGAGCTCATTGCCAGCCCAAGGTTTGCCATTATTCATTCCTTCCATAACTCCTGCTTTTACAATCCTCAGTAATTCGTCTCCCACTTGTGTGTAAGCTGCAACATCTCACCTCCAACACCAACCAACTCCTGCCACTTTTCTCATCTCCCCTTTGGCCCATTTTTATAACAGTTTGATTCTTTCTAATGTTTGCAATTCTTTCTATTTAAGTACAATAAAGTGGATGTATTAATCACTCTGTGAAAAAAAAACAAACAACAATCAAACAAGTTAATGAGTTCAACCTTCACACCAATTGAAATACCTGAGCTGATCCTAATGGGCAAACAGCAGAGAACAGCAATGAAGGTGCTGCTGGCCACTGTTTACCCACTCTGCTTCTTTGTCTCAGCCCATGATGCTGTTTCCACTTCTGTCCATCTACACTCACTCATCAATACTGTGTTCAGTCAGCACCAGCCTCTTTAGCTAACACATACCAGGTACTGAAATCACACCATGCCATCTGAACCTCAGCTTCCTCCCTTCCTCCATGGCCCAGAAACACCACTCAGAACCAGAGAGCAGATGCTATCATTTCCTTTCTTTCAAGGCAGTGAGGAGAGAGGACTTTCATCATTTCATGGTAAGATAAATACCAAAACAAACTTGCTAGATCTGTACAGTACAAAGCAAAACTTTGTACTGTGCCCCATGAGTGAGCAGCAACAAGCCATCATCCAGCATAGTGCACCTGACAGATGGAGACAGTTCTCTTATTCTTCATAGAACTACCTTGCACAGAAGCTAATACACAGGCACTGGTTTGTCAGAGGGGCTCAAAAGCTCTTCCCGTGTATGGATTTCAAGTATGAGAGCTCTGACCTCAAAATAGTGATTATTCCCCCATAGCTCATCTTTCTCAACTTTCTCCAAATTATGTTATTATTGCTTTTGGGACAATGTCTTTAACCAACCCAGCTCTGCACTGAGATGCTTTGGGAGAGCACTGTGCATGCAGGACCACCAGACCACACCATGCTGCAGCTCTGAGCTTGACTCGTGCAGGAGTTTTGCAAGGCTGCATTGACCTCCCTGTGATCAGCAAAATGCCTTTGTGGAAACCTCACTTTAATCTGTGGAGTTTATGCAGATCAATTTATTGACAAGTCAAATTGTCCTCCTGATGCAGGCTTTTGTTGTAGGTGCATGTGATGAGGACTGCTTTTTTAAGGGAACAAGACATAGCTGGCAGCTGACTTCACCTCCAGTTGGTGTCTTACTTTCTAGGTTTAGGGAAAAGAAACCTCCTTTCTCTGGTTACTTGTATTGTGCACAGAGGAAGGAGTTTTGTTCTACATTAATAACTTAACAGTGGCATGGGCACACGGCCTGAGTCACAACTCCTTCTTAAAACTGAAGAGCCCTGAAGAATTAAAGACCTAGTTGTTTGGAGATTACTTTATAAAACCCAAAAAGACCACTGCAAAGCATTTCCAGGATAGCAACCTTCTCCTTTCAGGAGGTCCTTTCTCATTGCCTGCATTAGGGATGTTTAATTGAAAGGTTACACACAGGGTCATCAACAAGGCTCACAATGCCTCTAGCCTTACAATACACTTCACTTCAAAGGGATTGGCTGCATTCCTGAGCCTTGTACCAATAAGCACTAATAACACTGAAAAATGAAAACTGAAACAGATGTCTCCAATAGCATTGATTCTTATTAGCTGTTCACAGCTATTCTTACACCTCTAGGCATAACGAAGCAAAGCCTGCGTGCTGGGTGTGCGGCTGCAGAGGGCCTTGGTAATGCCGTTGGAATGCTTCCCTCCGCTGCCGCTCGCTGCATTCTTGACAGACTGTCTCCATTATAATCTTAAGAAAACCTCTTTTAAAATGTCATTTAAAAATGCATCAAATATGTAAACTCTTACTCAGTAAGGATGGGATTTGACAGCAACATGTACTTCTTAAAATTAACCAGGGGGAAAAGAAGACAAAAAAAAAAAAAAAAAAAAAAAAAAAAAAGAGTGATCGAATGTACTTTAGAAAGGCAGGACTGAAGTGCACATTCATCTGAGCCTGGCTGCAGAGCCTAGATTTGTTATGACCACCCAGAAAGAGCTTAGGACAGCTCTGTGGCAAGATAGTAGAAGAATGGCCAAAAAAAAATTTAAAAAAAAAAAAAAATTGCACAGCAAAGAAAGAAACAAAGCTAACTGCACCAGCCCAGGGAAGTTTCAGACCACTTGGGTCCATTTGTAAGTAACAAGTGGAGTATCACACAGCTTATAGGAGAAGGGGCAATGGACACAAACTGGAACACAGAAAGTTCCACCTCAACATGAGGAAAATCCTCTTTACTGCAAGGGTGACAGAGCCCTGGAACAGGCTACTGGGAGAGGTTGTGTATTCTCCTCTAGACACTTTCAAGACCTATCTGGACACATTCCTGTGTGGCCTGCCCTAGGCGATCCTGCTTTGTCAGTGGGATTGGACTTGATTTCACCAAATCACAGAACCACTGAAGGTTAGGGGCTGGAAAGGACCTCAAAAGCTCATCCAGTCCAAACCCCTGCCAGAGGAGGATCACCTAGCCCAGATCACACAGGAACACATCCAGGTGGGTCATGAGCATCTTCAGAGAAGGAGATTTCTGGAGGTCCTTTCCAATCCCTACCCTTCTATGATTCTATGATACTAATTGGGCTGGCCTCAGGTAGATGGAGAGATTTAGAACTTAACTACAAGTAAGAAAAGTTGCAATGCCTTCTAAAACATGACTGCTGGTTCTTGGCTTCAGCCATCTCCACTTCTGTCTGTAAAATCCATTCCACAAGCTCTGTGTTGGGTTATATCCCAAATGAGATTATTTTACATACAACCATATTTAATTTGCAGTGAGGGGAGCACCTTGGTTTGTTTTATGTCCACATGCCTGTTTAATTGGGCTGCTGATTATTTAATGTCACTGCTGCAGAAGTAGCTTTTATGAGGCACAAAAGAAAATTTAATGAAAATTATTCACAAGCCCAACTTCTGACTAGTAAAACCAAGAGTTTAATGTAAGAGACAAAGTCCCCATCTGGTACTTCTCTTTGAAAAGAACAGCCCACATGAAGGATTTATTGTGACATTACAATGCTTGATGTCAAATAATCTAGCCAGAGGAACAATATTGCCCTAAAGAGAGCCATCAGGCCCTGTGTGACATGGGTATTTGAAAGGATTAACTACACTTAAATCAATATGGGCAATGAAAACAGAAATAACCAATCTCTTAGCCGCTCAATTATTTAAGAGTGTCTGTAGTCCCCACAGAATGGAATTAAACGCTTGTTTAAGAGGACTGACAATTAAATCTGCTTCTCTAATGTCAAGATAAGGACGTGGGATCCTTGTCTGTGAGATGGTGTGAGGGTGTGACATTTCACACAGAGGAACATGCGGAAGGAGCTCTTTTCCTGGGGGGTCCCTGGCTGCTCCCCAGCTGGCACACACCTTCTGTGCCAGGCACCACCACGGCTGTTTCCCGCAGTGTGCCGGTGCCCAGCATCTGCTGACGTGTCAGGCTCTGGCTGCCAGCCAATGCCCTGGGCCACTCCTGTGGCAATGTCCAGGCCAGGGGACAGCAGCAGGTCCCACAGCAGCACTGGTCAGGTTGAGAACAGCAGAGAACAGCCACCACCCTGCCTCCAAACCCTCCATGCACACACAGTGAGGTTTGCATGAAAGGCTGTGCCCAGAGACAGTTTTTTTAGCTGTCTCTTTTCCTTCCTAGTGCTATGTTTCAAAAAGTATAAAATACAGGCTTTAAAATTCACAGAATACTAATAACTAAGTGTTATTTCAGGTGATAATGTAAGCGTAAGATCATTTAATTGAAGTGGGCTGACAATTTCCCAGTTATTTGAGTTTTGAAAAGTTTGTCTGACCTATCCCAATATTTTTGTTAAGATTCTTTTTCAGCTGTTTTACAGAGCAACCACTCTGACCTTTCGTGATGATACTATTTCTCCTGAGGTGTTTGTTCATCTTGAAGGCAATGAAGAAATTCCTGGTGTGGAAAACTTTAATAAGAAATTCTATTTTCAGATGATAAAAAGGAGGTAACAGAAGCAGGATGTATGCAAAGCATTGAAGGTTCATCCATCACATCGTGAGTACCCTAGGCGACAGGAAAATCTCAGATGCCTGCATGCCTTCAGTTGGAGTTCCTGGCTAAAAAAAGCTGAAAGCGTTCTTAAATCAGAGACAACCCAGTCACCAGAAAGGAAAAGTTCTAGTAGCAGTTGTTCATCATGAATTTCAAATTTTCACAGGCTTCTGTGATTTGCAAGACAGTTAAAGAGTCTGATTCTCAATTTTAGGCTACTTCACATCACGGTAAGTGAGTGCAGGATCCCTCCTCTGGCTTGCAACTAACTTGTCTCAATGTGCTGCCACTGACTTCTTGCTGCTGTTGAGTTCTGAGGTACTACAAACAAGCTTTTCCACCTAGATCTCCCATATTTTTTCTTTGCATTTTATATCTGCCCATCAAAACAGCCCTGTAGTCTAATCTATTCCTTTCTCTCAGGCAGAAAAAGTGCAGTCCAGAAAAGGTGGCATTTTTCTAAACATTTTTTAAAAGCAGTTTGTGGAAAAGCATTGCAGAAAATCATTACTCATTATTTTTGTCTTGACACTTACAGGCATAATAGCTTGGAGGTACTGTTGATTAATGATTTCTAATTCCTCCGATGGTCCTGTGCTAACTTGTCCACATTTCAGATTCATAGAGTGAGGTGCAAAAAAAAAAACCCAACAAAAACCCCAAAACCCCACAATAAAAAGACAAGGGAAAAACAAACAACAACAACAAAAAAAGGGACAATTGTCACTGTGTAACCAAAGATTGTAGATTTTTATGGCTTATGTGTGCCCTGACAGCTTTGCATGCAATTCTCAGCTTCAACACTTTTACTATTGATCAAATGGCTGTGATGCTGCTGTGTTGAGCCTCACCCTCAGCACATGTCTGGTTTTGTGGTCACCCTGCTGGTTATTTTCATGCCATTATTTTGCTGATCATCACCAAATGATTTATTTCCTCATCTCCTGCATCAGTATTACACAGCTGTTCACTCTCCAGAGCATTTTAAACGCTTTCTGTACCCTTCTTGCCCTGTTACTCCTTATGCATTCCACAACAGCTTCGCCATTGTTTGGGCACACATCTTTTAGCCACACACGAACCCATCTCAGCTGCAGCTTTACTGATGTTGCCATCATTATTACCTACCCTGGGGAGCTGACAGTCTGGGTATAAGATGATTCACAACAGGTAAAGATCACAAAGCTCTGCAGAACATAAGGTAACCATGAGACAATGCTTGTCCGCACGATCAGACGTGGTCACAGCACATCTGCAGCCTAAGCACCGTCCATACTTTTATAGCCACAGACATCTCCTGTGATTGCACACATGCGTGGGGAGAGAGTGCAGAGGGCTGTCCTGCAGTGGAGAGAGCTGGGTTCAGTCCTCAAACCACAGAGAAACTGCAGCCTTAGTGCTCACAAGATGAACAGGGGAAGCTCTTGTGTGCCCACACCCAGCCCTGCCTCGCACTAGCAAGTGTGGTTGGCTGGATGAGAGCTTCTGTGCCCCTTTCCCAATCCTTCAGAATGAAATTGTTAAACAAACTTCATGGGCTCTTCTTTACCATATAATTTCAAGACTTTCATGCTTGGTAAAATTTGCATTAAACCATATATATGTTCATACAGGTCTCAGAGACAGAAAAGGCAATTTTGATTTGTTTTGAGATTTCAGAACTAAGGGAGAGTTCTACAGGAAGGTTTTTTTTTTCCTCAGCACAGAATTCAATCTGTGAATCTAAATCTGGAACATTCATTCCTCATCACTTCTGCAGCAGCTGAAGGACATGGATCTTGAATAATTGTGACACTGCTGGTGTGCTGTTAGAGTCTGTGAAGCTGAGAATCAACTATTTTGTACAATAATTTTAATGCAGTAAGCAGGATTTAAAAATCTGGGTACCCATCACTGAGCTGTCCCCATTCACAGGGACTTAAAAGGGGCTGAGTAGCAAAAGCCCAAGTCCTGTGGCCAGTCACCTTCTCTGCAGCACTCCCATGCTACCTGCTGTACCCACGTCTGTTGTTAGCAGAACAGAATCACACAGAATCACAGAAACATGCAGGTTGGCAAAGCCCCTCAGGATCACCAAGTCCAACCTAGAACAATGTCTACTCAACAAGATTCACCTTAAACCATGTCTCCAAGCATCACATTCAACCGACCCTTAACACATCCAGAGTTGGTGACTCCACCACCTCCCTGGGCAGCTCATGCCAGTCCCTGACCACTCTCTCTGTGAAAAACTTTTTCCTAATCCCCAATTTAAACCTACCCAGTCTTAGCTTGAGGCCATTCTCCCTTGTTCTGTCTCCAGTTACCTGTGAGAAGAGACCAGCACCAGACTGTCCACAATGTCCCTTCAGGTAGTTGTAGACAGCAGTGAGGTCTCCCCTCAGCCTCCTCTTTTTTCAAACTAACCATCCCCAGCTTCCTCAGTCAATCCTCATTCGACCTGAGGAGATTTTCTCTTGCTCTGGTGATACCAAGGTCTTCTGAGGCTCCTGGAGCAGTGCTTGGGAACCAAAAACTGGAAGGGAATCTCACTCACTCCCATGTCTTTATTCTGGCTTCAGCTGCTGGTGGACTTGCAGGCTGAACTTCAGATACATTGACCCTGCGCTACAGGCAAGGAGAGCTCCATTTTTCTGATCTCATTTTACTTCCCACCTAAGAATTACTGGGTTTGCACGTGGCATGTAAACACTGTTCCAAACTGTCAGTTGCCACCTAGGAGATACTTACTCAAAGCTGGTGCCAACCACCTCCCCTTCCCCCTTTTTGACCTGAAAGCATTTTCTGATTCTCCTGGTAGGAAGACACATGTCTCAGCAGGAGAGCTTCAACTGAGCCAAAGAGGAATCATGCTGTTTGCTTTCAGGACTGACTTCTATGGGCTCTGCCCCAGTTGTTTTGACCCAGTCACCTGTGGCTGCTCTTTGACAGGGCTAGTTTCTGCCTGCCTCTTGCCAGTCACTAAGTGGGAGAACTTGTCTTGCTCAGACTGCACTGTCACTTTTTTTCACCTGACAGCAGACTGGTCTGACATGGTTCTTGTCACTCAAATGGCGTAGTGCACAGATCCCTTTAATCCACCTAACAAGAAGTTCTCTTGTCTTCTCTCAGTACCAAAACTAATTACAGAGCAAACCACAAGTGTGTGGTTTCATGCAGGGATATAAGGAAAGAAAAGGCAACGTTTGCATGAGGGCATACACAATACCATCAGACATAAAGTCTGTCACATTTTGCTTCCTTTCAGCCCATTTCCCACACCTGGGAAAAACCAGAGCACAGTTTAACTCAAGCTCAGGAGTTAAATCCCCAGCTAACATCTCTCCCAGTGCCAAACCCTTTGCTCTTTATAGAAAGCCAATGCTGTAAGTCCTTCTGATATGGGATTTCTTCCACAGGCTTTGTTGAAAGCTACAGCAAATCATGTCCATCGGCTCCTATGTCTACCTCATTCAAAAAACTGTTCAAAGCATGGACCATCCCTGAGAGGAATCTGGAGTCACATCTGCACTCACATCCCACTGTGACCACTATCCCCACACCAAACTGAAGCCGTGGCCTTTGGCTCTCCGTGCCAGGTTTCTGCCCCTATTTTTACCCTTCTTTTTAAAGTTCCAGTAGAGGAGAAATTGAATCTTTTCCAGATGAGAAAATACAGATGTTATACCCATGCTAACTATTTTAACTCTTCTATGAGATCACAAGACACCTGCAGCAGCATGTATTAAACCACTCCTTTTCCAAATTGCTAGCTGAAGAACAGGAAAATAAAATTTTACAAGACAAGAATTCCAATGCCAGTGCTTGTCTTGGTAATTGAAGATCTGTGCAAAATAAATAGAAATAAAGTCATGTCTGCTTAAGCAGAAAGACAAGGAATGAGCAAGAAGTAAAATAAGAATTCTAATCTCCCTAATAGGAAGACCATTAACATTCACGGCATGGGGTGCACTGAGGCAATTTTAGAGTTCCCAGCCCAGGGAACAAGGGGTCACAGCAACCAGGAAGGCAGGAGCTGTTAGAACAGTAGGGCTATTCTCTTATGAAGGAATCTGACCTGGACAGTATGGTTTAGAAGGAGCATGCACTGCATAAGCTTGAAATCAACACTTTGTGACTGTGCTGTTAGTATAAACCCTTAACATAACTATAACGAGATGCACAAGAGCACAGGATTCAAACACTGCCTTTGCTACAAAAGCAGTTTCTGTCTGTGAGAAAGGTAAATATGTCAAAGAACAGGCTGTAAAATCAGTCACAGATCTAAGCTCCATTTGGAAAAGTAGTGGAATCTTCCTGTCCTCTGTTCCTCTTATGTTAAGACACCCAATCAGCTGATCCCAATGGTATCAATAGTTGCTAACTGCTCTCCTATGAAAGGACTTCTGAGCAGGACAGCTGTCAGCCACGGCATGATATGGGCTTTGGGAGTGTTTGGTGCAGACCAGGTTTTTAACTGCACAGTCAGCAATGGTCATGGGGTATGTGAACTGTGCTTTCCAAGTGGTTGAACTGCTTACCACGTGTGTACAGCAGAGATATGTTTAACAGGGAATGGAAAGGTACAACCTTCAGGAGAGCGGAGATTTCGCATTCCTCTACAGCCAGGAATGCCTGCACCAGGGCACTGCAGTGCAATTGCTCCTCGGGTGGATGAGCAGGACAGGTCTTGGACATCACCTTTAATGTACAGTTTCCAGTATCTGCAAGGAAGTCCTTTAGGCCTCTCAGTGGTGCTCCAGTGAAGAATGCTTTTCATTAGCTGGCTGATAGTGGGCAGGGAGGCTGGGCACCCCACGCCTATGCCAGCTCTTCTCGTGGGGTGTCTCTGGCATCAGTCGCCCACGTGCTGGGATGGGGAGCCTGGTGGCCTGAAGGCTCTCAGGGGGCTGAACATTCCTCCTGCAAACCTTCAATTCACCTGTTTCTAAGCTGTGCCCCAGCTCCTCCCCCTGCGCCAGCACACTCTTTAATCTTATTTATTAGGCAAAACGGTGGGGATAGGTTTAATCACTGGAGAGGTGGGATGCTGCTAGCCCCGGGGCTGCCCCAGCTGTGTGTGGAGTCGGCGCTGCAGGGGAGAGGATGGCTGATGAGCTTTTCAGCTCGAATCTCCATGGGCTGCATGTTCACGTGGGGAAGCCCCTCTTAGATCTGCGAGATTGCTCAGCAAAGGCCTGCTAGGCAGCTCTGCCGCTTACAAAATGCTTGTTATTTGATTAATTTGTTGGAACAGAACATAGCCAGGAATACTTCAGAAATCTCCACAGATGTCCCCCTCTGTGTCTCTTCTACATTAATGTGAACAAAATCGATGAGCCTGTAGTAAGATGCTGTTTATAAATAAAAGATACAGCACGTCAAAGGCGGCGGTGACTTAGCACTTCTCTGTCTGAGAGCAGAGGCAGCTCTGAACGCAGCACAAGAGCAAAGTGTGCTTGTGCATGCCCTGAGAGAGAGAGAGAAGCAGGCACACTGCCCTGTTTTGCTTAAAAGTGGTGGAAAGCACATACAGGACATGGCAACATACTTCTGAACGTGTGCTGGGGGATGGGCAGGTTCAGGCTAATTCTTATTAGTAGAAGCCAATAATTCTGCTTATTCCTATATAAAACACAGGGAGTAACCTGAAATTTGATCCTTTTTCAAAATGCACTTTAACTGTAATAAAGCAACATTTCTGAAGTAATGTTTCTTATGTCTGTCACTATGGCAACCTGCTAGGTGCCAGTATGACAGGAAACCTGCATTATGAGGCTGCATCCCAAGTGGTTGTATCAGGAGGCGAAGGCAGTATCACATATGCCAAAGAAACAAACACAGTTTAAAAGCTTCTTTTATTGTTTTAAGGCAGTTCACAAAGGTGTTGAGCAGGACTTTTCAGCAAACTCAGAAAACAAACTGAAGGTTGTCAAACAGCTACCTCTAAAATTACCTTTTAGAAAGCCTTTCAGACTATCTTGCTTCCTCCAGCCATCCATTACCGTGACACCAAAGCGATGGTTACTGCCTGTGCTTGGAGTACAAATTCTGAGAGCTGCTTCTTGCATGTTTATTCATGCAACCAGAAATGACTTCTTGATATCAAAACATCTGATATTAAATAGGAAATAAGTAAAAAAAAAAAAAATCCTCAACGTTTTCAAGGGAACATTTCTCAGATAAAAAGCTTCGGGCATTATCAGAGGCACAGAACTGAGGAATCACATTCTGCCTTTCTGCTGTGTTTTAAAGGAAATACAGGAGAGCAGTCACAGAGTCTCCAGGCAGATGCTGGTAAACGTTTGTGTAAGATGACTTGTTGGGAAAGCACCAGTTTTGTTTTGCCACTTCTGAGCAGAAAAAATATTTTTCTTAGAACATCTACATCGGAAAGTTTATTTCAAGCTGAGAGAGTGAAAGAAAAAAAAATGCTTTCAAACTAAGTCCTTTTCCTTGTGTGATCTCTGAGGATATTTACAAATTATTCAGTATTTTGCTTTTGTGTTACAGAAATTAAAATCCTATAAGAAACAAGTTCAGGCATTTTTCTGGAAACAGATGTCCTGACCTGCAAATTAATGCCAGTTCTGTAGTCAGAGTTCTCAGAAGGATAAACATTTCTTGCATACTTATTGAGAAGGATCTGCCACTCATCCAGGGCCTGCTCCAGAACCCACTGAAGCAGTTAATACTCTTTCCATTTACCCCCACGAGCTGAAGATCTGACCCATATGCAGGTAACTGTACAGACTGGGCCTGCAGTTGCTAAAATCACTGCTCAAATTTTCATCACTTTCCACCAGGATCTGAGGTGTGCCACTCAGCATCCAGAAATATCCATCTGTGAGAGAGATCGTTCTGAGATCCTGCCCCTGTGCCCTTTGCTATGTCAATACTCCCACTCAGATCTATTGAACTGGATGATCTTTAAGGTCCCTTCCAACCCAAAACATTCTACGGTTCTATTATATGACTCTACTAATGAATAAGGTAGGCAAGAGCTGATCTTCCCTGAAAAAAACACCTACCTCTTCCCAGGGCAGCTGACATTTGGCAATATGCTGATTTTTACTCAGTAGCAAAGTTTTCACATAGCTGGGACGTGGACGCATCACTTCTTTCCCAGGTGACTGAAAAGATCCAAGGCAAAAAACCCAACCAACACACAACTGTGCTGCAGTAAGGCATACAGGGAGGGAGTGCTCCGTGTCTTTGGTGCAACGGCAGCCTTATGTGGATGTTTCTCTGCTTTCCTGGGACAAGAGCTACTGTCTCACATCATGTTGCCATCTAAACACATTGAGGAAAAATAACATGCAGCAATGGTACCACAAGAGTGGCTCTACACCTTCTGTGGCACAGACAGATAAAAGCAAGCAGTGGTTCTCCCCAATGAAAGCACATCATAGGCTTTTATTCCTTTTTACTCAAGAACAAGAGAACTGCTTTGCATAGGGCTTCTTTTATTCTAGTTGTTTGAATTCCACTGGACAAGGCTTAAAAAAGCCCAGGACATCACTTTATTAGAAGGGTCTATTGAGCATCCTATCTACTTTGCAATTGGGTAATGAATGTAATATAAATCCAGTAGAAATGCATGTTCATGGAGACTGCCTGGTAATAGTGCTCAGGATCATCAAACAGTTCAGGAACTGATGCCAAGAGCACTGTCTTCTTTTCACCTGCTCATAAGACATAGCACATTAAGCAGACATTTAAGGCTTTTTTATTGGCTTGAGCTCCTCCTGGGCTTCTCCTGAGGAATGGGTTATCACTAAACTCATAGACTTCAGCAGCACAAACATCAGACACTTTTAGCTGAGCAGTTACTGTCCTGGGCTTGAGTATCCATCCCTCTGTGAGGTTCTTGTTAGCTACAAAGTGAAAGGCTAGAGCTCTGCAAGGGCTGTGCCAGACTATGGGTTACTTATTTCCCCTGAGCTGCTAGGTAGAGGAAGAGAGCGGGAAAGGGCAGCCAATGTTCTCCTTGTCTGCTGAGGGCTACAGAAACTGCTTTAGCCTTTCATCTGTTTGTTCCTTGGCATCCAAGTCTGACCTAATTTATAATCATTGTAATACCAAAGCATAATGGACAGCATCAGCAGAGTTCTGAATCAAGCTCAGCTCAGCTATTCAGATTTAACAGTGCTACAAGTGAGGTCTAAGAGTGTTTTCTCTGCTGAGACTACCAATGGGGATCCAAAGACAACAAAAGGCATTATTGTTCTTTCCTATTGTTTTGAAGATAAGATTGCACTCTGCTAAATTGAGACTTTTCTTAATGAACTTCAAGCTAAGAAAAAGACTGAGTCTTCTATATATCAGTTCCTGGCTTAGTCTTTGCCCTTTACAGGTTACCAATGAGGAGAAAGGGCCCAGGACAGTTACATTAACCACCCTAGGTAGTGGAATAAGCTGCTTCCTGCAAAGCGATTTCCCCCAGTGCTCTGATGGGATTTTTCCAGCAATTAGTGCCTATTTAAGGCTCCAAAGACACAAAGAAGTGAGGGGAAATCCAGCATCACCATTTCTACACTGCTGACTGTAGCTACCAATGTTTTTTGAGGGAAGTGTTAGGTGAATGCAGGGAGTTCCAGAAGGAATGAGATGTTGGTTAGATTGGTAAACCTGTTTGATCAGTTTGGATAGCAGCCTAAGCTACCTCAGCCTGAACACTCTTGTTGGCTCAAATTAGAGCAAGATGCCCAATTAAAACAATATTTTATGAAGTCTGTGTTTTCAGTTCGAAATCAAAGTGTCTTCATATCAGTCAGACAAATTTGTAACTATTAGATTCCCAATTAGCTTTCACATACAGGATGGACTTGGCCAGTTCCTCTAAGCATCCTTAGTATGGCAGCCAGTGGGAAGGATACTTCAGTGACTCTCTGCTTTGCTTATTGAGGTAACTGGGGTGTGGCAGTGAAGATAAGAAGACAGGTTACTCAGGAACTGCCAGTGAAGTATGTGGCTCTCCTACAAGCATCCTGTAAGAAGTAACACATCCAGAAATTTCTAGGAGCTTACTCACAACTGCCATCTTTTCTACCAAAGTGATGCTGCACTGTGGGTGTACAGGTATGGCCAGGGTCACAGCAAGGCAAAAGACCTGGAAGAGAAACATGTGAGTGTTCCTTTTTGCTTGCAGGTAAATGATTTGATGGCAATGAAGAAGGAAATTCACCTAGAAAAAGAGACCCCTATCAAAAAAAAAATATATATATATATTAAAAGCCTATAAAGAGATAAATGGAAAATAAAGGCAGGAAAGCTTTCAGAGGACATCTTGCTCCTCCTGATGCAGGGATGATACCAACTCTAATTCTGTGTTATAGTTGTTCCTCCTCAGTTCTCCAATTGATATTCCTGACAAGCTATGGTAGGTTATTTCTCTTCTACATCAGTACTGTAAGCTTGTAACACAAAATGGATCTGCTGTATGCATCTTACTGACCTGGCCTCAAGTGCCTCCTCCCTGAAAACACTGCAAAATAGAACTGTAGTTTGATTATGCATGGTAGTCCTTGCTAATGTCAAAGACACGAGCACAGCAGATGATGGTGATGATGATGACAACATTCCTCAGGATAGACTTCTTCAGGATAGACAGGATGTCTCTGTAAAGATTTTTGACCCAGTCCTATGAAACCACTAATCTTGTTGAGGATCCTCACAAGACACACACCTTCAGTAAAGGCTACAGAGCTGTTGGAGGGCTCTTTTCCCATGCTCAGTGGGGGTCACTTTTCTTTCTGCAGCCATTAGAACTTGCATAGGTAACTGGATGGATCTCCCAGCCCAGCTGCTGCAGTGCAGCACTTGAGTGTCCACTCACAAAAGGCTGCTGTAAAGGTGGAACCTTCAACACAAGAGGCTCGTTCCAAGATTGAATCCTCCTTTAACTTTCAGGGTTTTTAACCACTGCAGAAAAGTCTCCACTGAGTTTTAATGGCAATTCTGGTCAATTTTATTTCCTAGGGAGAGAAGGAGAGGAATCTGTGTCTGTACAAGCAGCAATTTTTTTGTCAACCTCTTAGAAAACTTTAATATTTCAGGTTACATATGCTTATTTCTAGTTCCCCCTACAGAGTCTTACGTTCAGACTCCTTTGTTAGAGCACAAAGCCATTAAAAATGCTGCACAATTATATTCCTATTTGTAAGGAATAACTCAGTTAATTTGCCAGAACTTATAAAAGGAGCAGAAATTAGTTCATGTCTGCCATAAAACATGGGAGACAAAGACATCCTGCTTTTCTCATTCAAGCACTCCACAGAAGTTGTAAAGGAAATGTTAAAAGCAGAAAATAAATAATATTTAAAATTAATACCTACTTATTGTTTTAAGGTTGCAATTACTCACTTTATGGCTACAAGGACCTAACAAGTTCAGGCAGTTCTGCCTCTGCCACCTCTGACCCAAATGCACCAGGTAGTCCTGAGCTTTGTTACTAGCTGGTGTTTGCTGCAGGGTTTGAAATGAGTGGGTAGTGCCACCCAAAAGAAGAGGCCACGCTGCAGGTCCATGTGGCCCTTTGGATCACAATCTTTTCTCTTGGTGGAAACAAAGGTTAAAAACCCTCTTGAATTTCAGATTGACCAGCACCAGACCCAGTTCTAAGCTTTGCTCTGGCCTTTTCTCACAAATGAGCTTAAGCCTACTGCGTTTTGTGCTCAGGAAATGTGAAAGTGTTCTTTGAAGCATATTTGGAAATACTAAGTTTTCATTTTAAATTTAAATTTTAAATTTAAACTGGAATATTTGCAGCAATGCTGTTTGGAGAGCTTCTTCCTATCTTCCAATAGGAGAGCCCTGTTCCTAGCCAATGCATTTCACCATGCTGCTGAGGAAGGAGCAGAGAGCTGATCAATTACATCTGAAAGTTTGTTTAAATTCACAGAAGAAAGCAATAATACAATTTCTAATCAGTGAAATAAGGTCATAATTTGCTCGTGGGTATTCTACAAACAGGAAAGAGGCCAAAGTCATTTAATAAATGATTCACCATGAATTAAAGACCCAAACCAGACAAAAATAAAGTTCATTCAGGCAGCCCCAACCCAGCCTTGATGGCTTCCGCTGGTGCTTTCTCTGTGAAGTGCTATTTCATTAACAAAAATCAATGAGAAGATATTAGGTGCTTTCTTATTATCTCTATGACTAGAGCAATATCATCTGTTTAGATCAAGGACCAGGAGGCAAGAAAGAAGGACCTCAAATGTGGGCGAGGAATTTTCAGTGCACAGAGGTGAGGTGGGGATGCAACTAAACTAGAAAGCTTACAGTGAAATTGTATCTAATAATAATGGTGCACAAATACTGTCCTTCAGCCAACGTTACAGAATGGCTAACAAGCTTAGTATGGAATTAGTTGGACTATTAATGAATTACTTTGTCTCTGAGATGCTCAATAGAAGCAAATAGATTGTTAATGTCCCAGTTGTAACAGCTGTGCTTCCTTTAAAAGCAGATCATCCTAACCTCGCTCTGCTGATGGCTCTCTACGAGCAGTTGTGGAATAAACCAGGTTGTTAGTAGGGTGAATTTGTGGTGTGTTTTACTTCAGAATCAGCACTGTGAAATAATTGAAACAGGAGGATATTAGCACCTGCAGAAAGAGAGCTCTGGGCTTGCCCGGAATTCTTGCACAACTGATGGACATTAACTTGCACAATTAAGGGTACAAGATCAGTTCCTGAAGCATATCTGTGCTCTGGATTTATAGAAGATGCATTTTCATTAAAGATGGCTGAGTATTAAGATGAAGACAAAGACAGTGATGCTGAACAAAAAGGATTGTATATTTATCACAAGGTTTGGCATAAATATGGCGCTGGTAGAGGGTTTCAGCTGTTTTATGTCTCAGCAACAGTTTAAACAATAACATTCATATCACAGAATGGTGTAGATAATATCTGCAATAAAACTGGGTCTTTTATGTTCAGAAGCAGACAAAGCCAGGAGAGCACATTGATAAATGAAGCTGAACCTTTGTATTTCGTTGTGGTGGAGCTCCCTCTAGCTTATGGCATTAACCCTGTATCTGTAAATCATATTTGCTTAAACTCATCCCTCCATTTTCAGGGTAGAAAAGGCTTCCGATTCTGTATTCTTGGAAGCATTTATGACATTTATAATTCATCTGAAAAAAAAAATTAAGAAGGGGAAAAAAAAAAGACTTTAAAACCCAGCTGCTAGTTGAATGACCTTAAAAGGTCTGGTGATAGTAAACTTCAGACTCTAAAAAGGAACAGTATGGGGGGGAAAATTCTGACATCTGGGGCTGTGGTTGTCAGAAGCAGTGCTTTCTGCCTCTCCCAGCTTTGTTCTCTTTTATTTTAACACAGAGATAGAAATAAATCTCTTTACTCAGTCAGTTGAGAGAATTAGCCATTCCAAAATGGCAAGGAGCAAGTTCAGTAGATTCTGCAATGTAAATTTATTTGCTAAATGGATAATATTGCATTAAATGAATTAGTTTGAGTTATCCAAATTCCTCCAAAAAAAAAAAAATATGTAATCACCTTAATCTATTGACAAGGACAAATCACAAAAAGTGATTAAGAAATATCTTAGTCTGATTAAAGGTAGGAAAGTAATCACCATGATTCCTCTTGCTCAGAATAAGAACATTCATTTGCTTTATTTGCAGAATTCATACAGGTCCCCCACTTTAGGATTCCTCTACTTTTGAAGGCTGAATTAAAGGTTGTAAATACTAACTGTACCTTTAAAAGCAAGTGGAATGAACAATGCATTATGGAAACGTTGTTTTGCTGAAATGCTAATTTGGGGAGATTAAGAAGACATTTCTGAAGAACAATATCCAAAATCTGATGTGAAGCTTAAATAACGACTGAAATGATAAGCAGGCAGAGCTGCAGGAGAAGAGTTAATTAAAAATCTCCAAGGCAACTTATATTCCTTTGTCACAAAATAAATGCTATGCTACTGATACTGTACCTGTACACTGAAAAAAAAACCACCAGCTGCTGTAGCTGAACGGAGAATAGAAAAGGATTTAGCGGTTAGCAATGTCCTAAATATTCTGCATCTTAAATGCATTTGGCCACATTTCTTCATAAATATTGCTCCTTGAGTTTTCTATTTAACTTTGCAACTACTTATCATAAGCTCCTTTGTACGCTGAAAAATTAAATTCACCCATGTTAAAATTAACAACAAAGAATCAGCTTATTACAGGCTTTGAAGAATCTGATTCAATAGGAATATTAAATTCAAACAGAGCACCGAGCAACAAACCAGATGCTTTATATACCTTGTTTGAGATACTGAAGCCTGATGAAAAATGTAGCTGCAAAAATCTTTAAGGGCTGAAACTGTGTCTATATCATTGCTCTCCCCTCCCAACGAATTCATGTATAAGATTCTTTAATTTTTTAGGAATCAAATAGACTCTTTAGATGGTTTATAATGCTGAGGTTTTAGAAACTGAATGCTCTGGAAACTAATCAGAATGCAAATTTATTTGCAGAACTATAGTTCTGATAAGGAGACAACATTTAAAAGCACATTATGTGCTGAAGTTTACTCTTTATTAGCTAATGGAAAGAAACCCACCACAGAATATGTTTTAATTCCAATTACATCAGAATTTATCTTAAAGAGACAACTGAAAAGAGAAGGAAAAGAAGGGGGGAAAAAAAGGAAAAATAGACTATTTTGTGCCCCCCATTTTATTTTCTTTTTAAATATCACTGCTTCTCAAAGTGATTTTGGTTTCTATAGCATTTTAGAAAACACAAGTTTAGTCAAATTAATCTTCTCAGAGCTCGACATTTTCTCTGAGCAAATGCAGTGTAATTCGAGTCGCACAGGTAGAAGCACACAACCACAGCTGATTAGTGATGAAAAGGTGAAAGAAAGAAGGGTTATTTGAATAGTGTTTTTTTCTGTACCCTGCAGTGTGAGTGTTCCTGTTTGGAGTACCAGCATGACAAGAAACTGTGACAAAACTCCTTCATGTATTGTCCTAATTTTATACAAAGAATTCTTGCTCTCGAATGATTAGGTGTCAAAATTGCATCTCTGGTTTTCTAGGCTCTTTGAATTAATTTTCCCAGATGTATTCCTATTAGATGCTGAACTCAGCCTCTGTTGCCTGAGTTTGGAGGAAGAGATAAGAGGGCAAGGCTCTAAAATTTGTTATCCCAAATAATTTAGGGGAATTCTCTAATTTAGGTACACTTAGTCAGCATTTAACAAGACTCTTCTCACCTTGCTTTAAAATCCATCATAGAAGGTAAACTCAAAACTGAATGAAGCTCACTATGAAGTGTGCATGAAATACAAATTCTTTTGAAATGTGTTAGACTTGAAACTAAAATCTCGAGTGCAAAGAGATTTGATAATCATGCAGAGGAAGAATCCAGAGGCTCTTTTTATTAAGCAGGCTAATAATAGAACATATGTTCCTTAAATCACACTCAATACAATTATTATGGATTAGATTCCTAGCAAACTCCTAACTGCTAGCCTTTTTTTTTTTTTTAATGAGCTGTACTATAACAGAAATTGCTCTTATGATTTAAAGAATGAAAATTGGTTATTTGAAGTCCTGATTTTTTTGTCTCCATAAAACATAAAATATCATCATCCACTGAAGTGCTTCTAAAAGTCAAAAGCAGAATAGAGAAGTCCAACAAAGATAGACAAAATTACACTGTGGCAGGGCTATACAGCACTGTGCTTCCATGAAGAGACTCTGTTTATGAATTATCACTGCAATAAGGATGCTTTGCAGTTGATCTGATTAGGCAAAAAAGGTATTTACTTTGCAGCCTGTGTAGAGAGACAAAACTTTATAGACACATGTTCACATTCAGCAAGTGAGTTTATGGACAAAACAGAAGACATAATTGTGAAAGTCTGCTTGAATTTGTATCCCAAAAGCCAATTGTTCTCACACCAGCTGATAATATTTTGTTCTCCATGTGATAGGGGTTTCTTTTTCTTTTTTAAAAAAATCTATTACCATTAAGCCTGTAGCATTCTACTTCTTGCTCTGCATTTCATCACTAAACCTACAGTGTTCCTGTGACCGAGAGACCTGTGGAGAAATGCTCATTTCCTCTTACTTGCTCTATTCCACTCACTTGCTACAATTATTTTGCAACTTCCACACTGAATTTCTGAGCCATCCATAACACTGAGATATTTGCCCAAGAGCTGACACAAATCAGGGCAAGATACAGCCTCTGAGGACAGAGAACACGGACACACACACACATACATCCCATCAAGTATATTATTCATGCATCAAATGACACTGTGCATAAAAAAAAGAACGTGGAAAGCTAGGAAGAAAGGTGGGAAAAAGGGAGAGGATGAAAGAGCAGCAGAAAAGGCAATGCCACAGCTCCCCGGGCAGTACAGGGCTCTGGGGTGGTTAATCAGAAGTTGCTTTGCATCATCTGTTGCAGACAGAGGTGTGATGTAACTGAAAAAGATAATTAAGATGAATGTTTCCTTAGCTCCACAAATAATTTCCCTTACAATTGAGTTTCGAGGTGTTTGCCATAGGTAGATTTAATTACCAGATCAAGCCGGATCAGCAGTTGCTCCCTTCAACACTAGCCAGGGTGGAGAAGCCCCCAAGCACTGTCCTACAGAGAAGCCTCTTCCCAGCTCCCAGCAGACAGCCTGGTCTATGGCCGGAGGCAGGAGGTCTGTATCGCCTCTTGTGCCTGGGTGCTCTGCTTATCCACACACCTTTCAAATGCTCCCTCTGACTCCTGAAGCAGCTCCAGCACCAGGATCCTCAGTGGCACTGAGTTCATGGGTTAATAACAAAGATTTTTAAAAGAGGTCACTTTTACTCAAATTTCCTGCCTTTAATTTCACTGATTCTGAGCACATGAGAAAGGTAAAGGCATTTCTCTCTCTCTCTGCTCCAGTGATGCCTGCCTCCTCTCTTGCCTCTGAGCAGCCCTGCTGCCTGCTCCCGGTATCCCCATCCTGTCTGAGATGGGCAGAGCGTGGGATTCTCTTTGCATCTGCTCAGAGGTCACTCCTGCACCTCACAAGTGTGGTAAAGACAAGAATCACACCGAATATTGAACTCTCTATGCTTCTCTGTGAGCTTGCCCACGGGTCAGACCCAGTGATTCTGCTACAGATCCTACCAGTGTCCTAGAGCCGAGTCCAACACAAACAACGCTCCTGGCTCCTCACAGCACCACTGGTCCCTCTACCCTCCACCCCACACACCTGAGAGCAGTTTTGTGCCTGTGGGAGTGACCTCTTCCAAATCGTGTCTCTTTCCATGTTTTGTTCTGTAACTTTCTAAAAATATAAATAGTTAATGCTTCCCACTCCTGGGATGGAAACACTTGGGTTGTTAGACTAACCTGCACTTACCTGGGGAGTTAATGGTACTCACTTTATTCTGGAGTTACCTTGCTAGCTGAGATTCTCCAGAACATGGACTTCTCCAGAAGGAGGGAACAGAAAGAGCGAGCAGCACCATGGGCTGATGCAGCTGAGGAGCCTGCCTGTGAGCACCACACTGCAAAGGGCTGGGTGCAGTGTGGGGCTGCTCATGGATGGGGGAACTATTTGCTCTGCAGCCAGATGAGAAACTTGTGAGCATTACCTGAGAGTGACTCACAGGGAAAAATGCCTGCAGACCAGCACAGCACCCACCGTGCTGCTGGTCAGGGCATTTTGCTAGGCAGGGACCTGGCTGCTCAGTACAGAATTTCAACAGCTACAACAGCTCTGTTGGGTAAAGTTACTCTGCTTCTAAGCTGCAAGTGTCAGTATGCCACAGAGAGACTTTTTGTGCTTTTGCCTCAAATGCTTTGCTGTGTTCTTTAGGAGTGAGAAAACATTTGATCCTGGAAAGAGTTAACCCTTCTGGGTGCAACACATTTAAAGGGGAAAGTTTTGTACAGGGAAAATGACAGCTTTTCATCTTGTGGGGAAACAGAAAAAACTGCCCTGAAAACCAGACTTGACATCTCAGGTTTTCAGGTATTCCTATCAACTGGATGATGACTTGATCCACGCTGCTTTGTAGCAGCACTGATTTTATTACTTGGGCTTCTCTAACCCTGCTGTACAGTGGGACTTATATTGTTTGAACAACCAAAGTGCTATCACTTCTTCTCCAAAACATATTTTTTAATACTTTAAAAGCTAGAAAGGTCTGTAGCAGATAGTTGAAAGAAGTATGAAGGGGAAATAGAGCTATAATGATACAGTGAGCAAAGTCCAGTGGCCAGAGATCCTGGGATATTTATTGATTGCTTTCAGGGAAGCACTATTTCTGTAGCTGTTTTCTGTTTGTATTTCTTGGGGCTAATATAGTTCCTTTTTCCTCATTCTAAATTTTATCACTTATCATTATCAGCATTCAGCTGCTGTGCTTTAACATTCCACAGTATTTTGTGGGTTGGAATACACCAAAGAGTATTCCCAAAAGGCAAGCCTATCTCTTAAATAAGAGACCCACTGTTCTGCTCACTAATTTTGACATCATCTACATGCATCACTAAGTTTTCTGAGAAAACACATTTCCATGCCATATGCAGGTGTCACACTTCCAGCAGAACTAGCAGGACTGTCACAAGCTACATAATTCACATCACTCATGGGTGATGCTTCTGAGACCTCAGGGGAATCTTTGTTCTTGGCTGGGCTCTTGCCCCACTTCTTTCTCAATTGCTTTGCTGATTGAACTGTCCTGCAGATCAGTTATCCCAGCTGGCTAAGCACAAGTTAAATCCTGCCCCTTCACATACTCAGTGGCCCACCCCTCATATGGGGTCGAGTTGTCCACCTGTGGCTTGTCACTCTCTTCATCCACAGAATTCAGGAAGGCCCTAAGTGATGCTGGGTGAGCAGCCCAGCCAGGCACAGCTGAGCCCATCCCAGGGCAGATGGACCTGAGAGAAGCTGTCACTCACAAATGGCTCCTTATTTTCACATCCACTTACAGGCCCATCTTGACAGGTTGAAGCAACAGTAGGCAGGTCATAGCTGAGCAACATACTTCTCTTCAAACATTTGCCTTAAGGGAAGCAGACTGACTTCTCTTGCATCCTCTGAAATGGGAGCTATTGTCACATGAAGCTGTACACAAGCTCATGAGAAAGTGGCTTGGTTTAACACAGGATTATTCACAGGCAAATGGAACTTCAGAAAATAAATAAATAAAATGTTTATCGCACAATCACTACAGGATGTAAGAAAAAGAGATACAAGGTACAGTGATCTGTAGTCCTACCCAGGCTGAAATTCTCAGCAGAAGAAGGCAAACTCCCAACGCCAGCCAGCAGCAAGAAACTTACTTCAACTGTTCTTGCTTAACATCCTCCAAGGGCATAAAAGCCTCTTTTTCCTAATCAGCTAAGAGGGATTTGGAAAATGGACTAAGCTAGCTGAGAACAAGACTGTCTTGTTAGGAAAAGGAATTGTGGCCATAGAAGGAGCTAATCTTACATGGGGAATTTGAAGTGCATTATACACATTAATTTTCTAATAAAGTTCAGCAAAAGGAAGAGGTAAAAATTATCTTTAAAACTTTGTGTGACAGCTTTTCCTAGAACACCACCAAGCTGCAGCAGGCTCTGTTCCTTGCTGCTCCCACCAGTGCTGCCCCAGGAGCAGACAGCTGACAGCAAGGGAAGCTCCTGGGTACCAGCCTGTGGGACACAGCACAGCCACATCATACCTGCAACCCAGCACTTGCTGCAAAGATGCAGCCTCAAAACTAGAAGTTTACCTGTGACCTTCAGGGATTACAACAAGCTTAGCAACTACAAACCACTTCCCAGCAGTACAACCTTGGTCATGCTCTGGATGGTCCAAAGGACAGCAGTGGGTGAGTGGAAAGATCTCTCCTTTCACTCCATAAATTCACAGGCAATGCTCAGCCTGTGGCTTATGCATGGGTGTGACTGACATCTCACTGACACACAGATTAGCCCAAACACACTGTCAAAAAGTAGAAAAGCAGGAGAACTATCCCTCTGGAAAACAGTGAATCTTAACAAGGGACATAAGGGGAAGCACTCCAACTCTCATACAGCTTTACTTCTCCTTAGGGAAATCATAAACACCCAGCTGTCTTCAGAGAAACACAGGGATTTTGTGAGGAGGTTTTTGCATCCAACGATCAGGACACAAAGCTGCAGGGTGCCCACTGCTGCAGAGGGGAGCCCAGCACACCCTGGGCCCCAGCCTCTCTTTGGGGAGGGGGCTGCCTTCAGTTACCAGCCCAGTGCTCTACCCAGTGGGGTACCCACCGCCAGCACTGCTTGCCAGGGTGCCTGAGCTGTCTCCCACCAGTGGGAGGGGGCAGCTGAAAAGCATCCTCTTGGGATTCCTGACCCACTCCAGTGCTTCATCCCCATCTTTGATCCTTCAGGGGTGTCTGATTGAAAAGAGACCCTCTACAGGACTGCCACGAGGGCATCCCTGGTGCCTGCACTGCCCTGGGAAGCTCTGGGGACAAGACTAAGAGACCGCACTGGGCTGGGGGTTGGTTCAGTGCACCCCCACAGGGAATCTGAAAAGCATCCCAGGTGGGGTCACCAGTGGCACAGGTGGGCTGGGGCACACATGGGTGGGTTCCAGCTGTAACCCCATCCCTGGAACAAACTGCAAGTGACAGATTAAGGCACTTGGGCAGCATTTTTTATCTGAGGTCTTGTGCTAGAAATCTAAGGTCTCTGTGTACAGGGTCACATCAGCTGCTTCCCAAATCCAGCTGCAGCTCAGAGAGCTTTCAGCAACTCTTTGCTAACTGCAGTGTTACGGCAGATAGCTCTGCACTCTGCAGCTAAATTGGTTATTACAGACACCATTAAACACCTGAAACATCTGACAGAGCTTCAAATGATAAACAGTAACTTATCAAAAATGAAATTAACATTAATCATTTCCACTGCAAATTTTTGTTTCCGATTTGTTTCGAGTCTGGATGAAAGTTTAATATTAAATGCAATGTAGGCTGAGTGATCAGGGCATTTGTCTGCTAAATATACCTTTCAGTCTAAAGTTCAAAGTGTCTGTATTGGTATTACAAACACTATGCTGTTTACTAATGTGTGAATTATGATATTAATAAGTTTTGATACATCATTATTAAATAAGCTGCCAGCATATTCTGGATGAAATTTCCTTAAAATACCACAATGAAACCCAAGGTGAAAATACAGACACTGAGCTGGAAAGGTTAAGAACTGGATTTAATTTTTGTTTGTTTGTTTGTTTTTTGGTTTTGTTGGGTTTTTTTGGTTGGTTGTTGGGGGTTTTTTTTGCCTGCTTAAGCAGGATGGTGAACAGGAAAAAGACCTTTTAAAGGTTCTTGTGATCTCTCTGTGCCTTACATCGCGAAAGGACAGCTGACCTGTGCTGGGCAGAGCCGCAGCTTTGCAGGAGGATGGGAATTCGTTGATACCACCTTAAAATCATACCTCAGTGTTAATTTCTAAAGAATAAAGTCAAGAAGAATCAGTATAAATTCAGAGACAGTTTAGTGTGACTGAAGCCGAGAGATGCTGTGATGTTTGATTTAAAGAGCTCATAAAAGCAGACAGCTGGCTTTAGAATCTATGGAAAGCAATAAAGCAGTTAAAAAATTCTCTCAGTTGTAAGGCCTATAGATTTCCTTATCTTAAATTCTTTGGCTAAACCCCTGGAGCAAATTGCGGGGCGCATGATGAGAGTTTTGTCTTTCAGCCTGGGGGCTCCCGGGGCAGTTTCCCGGCCCCTCTCGCTGACCCCCCTCGGTGCGCGATGTCTCCGCTATAGGGGAGCTTGTCTTGGCGGCAGCGTCTAGACATTCCCAGCTACTATCCTTCCTGACAGTCTCATGCCAGTGGTAATTTAAAAATTGTTTGGGATAGGCTGTGCCTCGTAGACACAGGGAGCCAATAATAACCCCCAGTTCAGTGACCCTGGTCGGAGCATCAAAAAGACGGTACAGGCAACCTCAGTTCAGCGTTGGGTCAGGAATCGTGACCTCCCCTGACCTTTCGTGTAGATTTAAAATTGTTTTGAGAAAGAGAAGAATAAAAAAGATACAACTCCAGGCGGTTCTGAAAAGCACTCCGGCTTCCTGCGCTGTACACACGCATAGAAGCAACATGTTTAAACAGATGCAGCTCTGGCAGGCCTGAAAAATCAGGATTTAGGTGCTTTGTAGGTTTTTTTTTTAATGGAGTGCACATTGCCTTGCATTGGCTTGGGAAGCTTTGATGGGGAAAGGCAGTGCACGAAGGCATCATTTTCGCTATGTTTAATGACAAAGACAAAAGAGGAAGGCAGGTAGGGTTATTTTTGCAGGATGCAGAATGAGCTAAGAAAAAAAAAATAAAATTAAAAATCACTTTTTTTTTTTTTGCAAATTTTTCTGATGTATTACAGCAAACGCTGCCCGCTGGATCAGCTGAGCACAGCAGATGAAAAGAAATTAACACTGAGATTACTAGACAAATTGCCTTGTAAGAGTAAAATGCACACAATTGCAGGCTGGTTGGTTTTCAAAGGTTTCCTTTGTGTACACAGCATTTGCAGTCACAACCAATAAAACAAGATATACTAGCACTTTATTTGTGGTTTTGGGTTTGGAATTGCATAATGGTGACGAATATTTTCTCAAAACCTACTTTATGGTGTTTGCTTAGCAGAATTTTCATGCACTGTACCTGGAAAGTATGAAATGTACTTTGTGTGCTTCCAAAGGGTTGTGAAGTCTCAGGAAGAGGTTTACCAGTTTATGGAAAGAGAGCAGAGAGTGTTTCTCCTCTCTGGGTTTTCCTATGGGCTGGTACAGATCAGAAACACATTAGCCAGGAGAGGGAAGGGAAGAGTAAAGTAACAGGAGCTCTTACAAATATGTGGAAGTGTAGAGCAGGCAGAGGAGCTGCAAGCTCCAGATGAGCTGCACACAGGTTTTACAGAGGCAAACTCAGTTTAACAAGACCAAGGACATCACTGCTGTTGCTGTTTACAAAAGAAAAACATATAAATTTCTGTTACAGAAATGAGACTGTCAGCAAAGCTCAGCACTAACATGTCACCATAGGGCCCTGGGCTCCATGCCATTCCTGGGCATAGCAGCAGTTTCCCTGCATTCCCAAGAAGGTGGCACCATCAATTAGTTTCTGGTTGTGTCCAAGCCACCAGAACTCTTTTCACTGGCTGTGTTGGAAGGGCACAGGTAGCCTGGGTGAGCTGTTGGTCTTGAGCTAAACACTCCTTGGGAACACATCAGGAGTTCTTGCTACGTCAATGTTATTGCTTAAGACTCTCCTCAACCATGGGCAGCTCTCTCCATATTTTGAGACAGCAGATTATACTCCATTTATAATTTCAAGTTGTCTCTTAGAGCTTTAGAGTTACACACTGATTCCGGGTTTGGTGCTTTGTAGGTACAGCCTGGTTTAATCATGGTTGCACATGAGACAGGGGCCCTATGGTCACATCTGTAATTTCCTAATCTAGTCCTGGCAAGACTAAGCTTTTGCAGCATAAGTCATTCTTTGAGGGCTATTTCTCACTGAATTCCTTTATTTAACCAGAGATAAGTCTGTTAGCATTCTCACTGAGGGACTGCTGGCCTAGAGTTTAAGCAAATTCAGTAAAAGCCAGCTCTTAGGTAAAATTCCTAAAGACTTCCTATTCCCATAGATCAGGACAAGAAAAGGGTTGCAAGGCCTGATGTCATCTCTGAATGAGCTAAGACATGGTATTTGTTTGCCAGAAGCCATTCATATTGCAAATCCTTTATATTTTTTTTTTCACTTCTCCAGCCTGCTTTGACAGCAGCAATCACTGCAGAAAAACAACTGGAAGCAGCAGGCAGTCCTAGTCACCCACCTTTCTTAGTGCATCTGCCCTGGGCATGGATCTGCTCCACTCTTAATGATGCAGAACGCACCCAACACAGACCTTTGGCATCTCTTTGTAATCAGTAATGGCTATTTAAAACAATAGTGGTACGGTTTTTCTCCACCCTGTTTGAAGTATCACAGCACTAGCCTGCTCTTTGATGCCAGAGTATGTGCTCACTAGGGTGTGCAATGTCAGTAAACTGATCCAAACATCACAACTCACAAGGACTCCAGCTCTGGTTCCCAGGGATTCCTTAAAGCTGCAAATTATTAAAGATTACCTGAAATTACTGTTATCTGTGCACCTGATTATAAAGTCATATTGCCTGAGTCAAGTACTGTAGGAACAGCTCTGCACAAAGGTGCTTTCCTTCCCTTCTGACCTGTAGATATTGCCATTCTCAAATGGGACTAAGAGGAGACAATAACAGAATACTGCAGGGCACCATGATCACTGAATCATGGCAAGGAACTGGTCGAGGCTGCAGTCCATGTGATGGCCAGGACTTCCCCAGGAAAGGAAAAAGAATCTGAAAATGGGGAGAAAAAACATAAGTAAAAGGGGGAAGAAACAGTCCTCAGTCACACATCTCCACATATGAGGCCATAGCACTGTATGCCACATGAAGGTTGCAGGGGGCTGAGAAGCAATTATGGGCCAGTGTCTGTAAAGGCAAGAAATGTGATTCAGTGTAATGGAGCCAAGCAGTGGTGAGCAGGGCCCCTGGCTGAGAGCCACATTCCTGCACAGGATTCACAATCCTCACTTATCCCCAGGGTTCTCACCTAGGTCTCTCTGGGTTCACATCTCCCATATTATGCTCCATGGCTGCATCAGCAGATGACTGAAAGAGGAATCCAATCAGTCTTTGGAGCAAACAAACAATAATAATTACAATGGGAGTAATGATAGGAGTTATGATGACTCTGGTAACTACAGTGTTACCGGTCCTAGTAATTAGTTGCTGTAATTTTAATATAGTAGTAGTAGTGTAAATAATTAAATCTGCAGGAGGAGATCCAGCAGGAAACCCAGGCAACCAGAAGAAAATCACTTCTAAAACTTAACATCAAATTGATTAATTTTTAAGGCTTGAATTTCTGCTTCCCATGGGGGCTGATATGGGAGAGAGAGAGGTTAGACCCAACTGGATGCTATTGTGTTTCTATGGCAACATGGTGTTTCAAGTAGCCTCTGCCATTACCTATGATTGGTAAAATCACTAGACAGTGGATAAAGTGGCCAAGAGAAGCAGCAGCCAATAAATGCAGAAAATCCTTAAATCAAAGAGACACAGAAATAAGAGATGGAAACAACCTGTTAGATCATCCTGCTCATTCCCCGAGGCCCTGTGCAGTATTATTAACAGCCTCAAGAACCTTGAAAAATCCTAAAAATTTCATCCAAGACACTTGTAAAAACTTACTGAAGAGGAGAGCAATTTCTCAGGAAGCTATAGAAAAAATCTTCCTAATCCTCTTCCAGTAAGTGTGGGCACTGTGCTGAGGAAGCTTGGGCATCTTGCTTCCCAGCATTCAAGAGACAAGATGCATGGGAGAGATTCCAGGGTACTACTTACCCCAACAGAAGCACTTCTGCCAAAGATAAGACCTCTTTCAGGGTCAGATATATTCCACTGTGTTCTCCCCACCCCAGGACATCTTTCTGTACCCTGGAAACAGAAGAACTCTTTTGAAGATCCTACAAGAACCTTTGGCCACTGCCTATCCATTTAGGCTGGCAGGTTCCAGGTGTCACACTGATGAGCCACAGAATAAATCTCAGATAGAAAGAAGACATTTTAAGCAGGTAGGGATTTTTGTTTGGTTTGGTTTGGGTTTTTTTGGTGCAACAATTATAACTCTTTTTCTGACAAGAACGATTTAGACCTAGCAAGCCAAAGACTGCTCTTACATAAAATGATGTTGTTATGTCAGAGTAGTTTGCTAAAGCCAATGGGGTTAGTGTGTGTTTGCTCAGGTTAAGGGAAGCCATGCCTCTCCATAGGTATTATATGCTGTCTTCAGGCAGAGCTATGACTGCAAGCATGATTTCATCAGCAGCACATATATATCCTAAAGGAGTGCTACCTTTATCTTGGCATTAGATTATTGCTGTGCTGCATAACACAGTTACCCAGGTAGCCACATTTTCCATGTCTATAGCTGTATATCTACAGTAATGGGCTAGATGTCACAAAATGAGAACAGGCTGAATATTGGAAACGTGAGGCAGGGGCAGGACTGTATCTCTTTGACATGCTCACTTGACACTCCCAGACTCTCCCTGGACTCCAAGAGCCCTCAGTGATGTGCCAGGGCAGCACAAGGCTCAATCCATCTTTCCCATGGTCTGCACCTCCTGAGCCTCAGCTAAGCTGCCTGCGTGCTTTGTTTGCCTTCCCAGCCTGACCAGGGCTGACAAGGCAGAGACCACTCTTCCCTGCAGAGAAAGATGCTAAGAGGATAGTTTTGTAGCCCTTGATGTGAGCTATTAAATCCATCAACAACTGGGCAAAGAGAAATAATGCTCAGCAGCTGACACACAAGTGCTGGCATCTCTGCACATGCTTTGTTTTCTGGAAAGCATCTATTGACCACACTTGGCCTCTCAAGAACAGAAAAGAGAACATCTCATTCCATATTTTTATTCCCATGTTTTATCCCATCTGCTGTGTTTTTCAAGTGTAGGATCCTGATTAGGTTCATGTTCAGGGCTGACTCTTCTTCTGATAAAGAATGTGGACTTTGAAGCTCGCCCAGGCTGGGATCACATTACCAGGTCAGTTGCATTCCCACTGGAAATGAGCCTTATTTTATTTACAGATGAAAAATAAAAAAGTAGTATCGTCTATTATCCCAAGGGCGTTGTTTACATTAATTTAGCAACTGCTTCCAAGGAGCTACAGAGTTCAAGAGCATTGCTAAACAGTGAGAGCCCATCCTGGATTGAATTACTGACAGAATTACAGCTGACACTAAGAACTGCTTGAAATGTCTTGAGGGGAACTGCAGACAATGGGCTGTATTATTTAGCAGAATAAAGGTGAAGTTACAGGGGATACTCGAGACCAAGAAAGGCAGAGTCAGTGAGTCTACCACCAGCATCAGCTGTGGTTACACTAACAGCTAGCAGGGATCCTAGATCAAGGGAAGGAGGAGTTAAACTCAAAGTAAGCCAATTTCCTAAAAGTCCAGCAATTTTTATTCTTTCTTCTCCCAGGATGCAGCCACATATCAGGCAGATTCTTTGCATAGTGTTCCATCAATGCCTTCCTTCCACAGGAAGAAGTTTCCAGTGCAGAGAACCTTCTCCACTCTGAAGCTGACTATCTTTGCCCAGAGGGTGAGACTAGATAGTCTCAACAATCTTTACACCAGTCCTGCCAAAAGTGCAGCAGCAGAGGGTACAGAGTGGGTCTCCTCTGGGAAATGACAAAGCCTGTAATAACCTCATTCCACAGGAAATGGTCAGCTTGCACAGCAGTTTGATGACACCATCTCATCCTGAGTGAGCAAGGGCTGAGCACTCTGAGATCAGACAGCTCTGCTGCAGGTTTTGCCAGGAGGAGATCATTGCAAGCTTCTTGCAAAGTCCCAGTTCATCATCACTCCCATAAGCCTGATACACTCCATCTAGAAGTGCAGGACTCATGGGCTCTTGTGCTCAGAAGGGTGAGGAACCTACTCTAAAGTCATCCTTCTAAGTTCACGTCCCACAGGCACATTCATCTCCTTACTGAATTCACATGCAACAAACAATCAAACCAACAAGAACATTACCAGTGAGGGAACTCCAAACTGCATGAAAGGGAACTTCCATGCTCATATACAACAAGTCTTTGCACCAGATTTCTTAACTCTACGAGAAAGAAAATTTAAAAACACCTCAGAAACTGTCTGACCACTCCCTGTTAAGCAGCATAGCTTGAATTCCAAATATTTACAACCATTAGAGCAAAAGATGGAAAAGCTTTTGGGTCAGTCCCTAAAAAACACAGAAGATTCATGGCATTTAGTTAGTCCCTTAAAAACCACAAAAGATTCATGGTCTTTGATGGGCAGAAAATAAGAATAAATTTCTCAAAGAAATCATTTGCTAGAAATTATTCTCCAGAATAAAAGGAGAATATTTAGTTCAGGTTCTGATACCAGCATTTATTTACCATGGGGTCACTTTACAACCCTTGGACGTGGTGAAATTCCTTTCCAAGCCAGGTGCAGTATGGTCTTTGACAAGTATCAAGGAGAGTTAGTAATATGTTATCAATAGTGTTGAATGAATCTCTGGTCTGTAATTAGCTATTATGGCATAAAAGTCTTGTGCTCTGCTAGTGGGAGAGGTTTATTGCATTGTGGGTAGGGACAGTGGTCAGATTTTTCCCATTTCACACATACATGTAGCTCTCAGCTAGATATAGCTGCACTTGGCCATTTTGTGGAGCACTATATGAAATTTAGTCAGATGAGTTTCTTTTACTGCCCCCATGTCAGGGCAGTTCTCAGACTCTTGAGGACAGCAGCAAGGAGCAGTGAAGCCCAACTGTCCAGCCAAGCTCAGCAATTGTGTCAAAGCACTATCAGGGGGTTCAAAAAGCATTTTTCTCTCAGTGTTTCTTATGAGTAGTTACTCTCTACTTTAAAGCTCTTCTCCTTTCCTGCATACACTGCCGTTACTACTCTAGCACCACTCAAGATTTCTGAGCACACGAATTGCCTAAACGAGAACTCTGTCGCTTGCTCCAGCTGGGTCATAAGCTACACTCAGCAAGAGCCAGCGACCTGTCCGAAGTAACTCCGTGTCCTATAGCACCTCTCAGCAGAAAGAGAGCACAACTACAGGCACTGCGATCTCGTTACAAATTACTTCATTCAGGGTGTGCCATTTGTCCGTAGCAACTAAACCATTATCCTCCTAACTGCTGAAAACTTGGCTTCGTGAGATGGGAGTGGGGAGATCGCCTTCAGAAATGCTTCCTCTGTAGCTGCTCTTCAGCAGCAGCAACGCTTCTCTTTGCAGATCATCACCCATCCGTCTGATTCCTCCCTGCCCTTCCTCTTCTCTCCTGCCTTTTCCCTCCCCACCTTCCCACAGCAGGACTCAGCTCTGACAGGACTCTGCAGGAAGGCAAGAAGGAATCCCCCCTCCCCTCCATGAGCAATGGGAGATCATTCCTCTCGTATTTTATTCCTGTTATTTTGACATTCTTGAGTTAAAACAAGATCACTTGGCACTTGGGCCAGCAGAGCAGCATCTCCCTTTGATCGCAGGTCACCAAGCAGCTCCTGCTGTGCTGCCTCACAGTTTGTGTTCAGTAGCTGTGCTGGGAGCATACTGAAAACAACTCCAGTCCCAGGCAGCACACAGCCCAGCCCAGCCTCTGCGGAAGTCACACGCAGCAATGACAAACCAAAGAGAAATAACAACAGTGACAAAAAAATCTGAGGCACGTTGAGTGAAAGATTGATGAGACTGAGCAAAACAAAGCCTTGCCTTACTGTCCAGTTGTACTTCTGCACAGAGGCTGGTGAAACAGCAACTGGTGTGAACTCATATCCACCACACCTGTAACAAAATTCTGTGAAGGACATTGAAGAGTTTTCCCTCTACCTCCTGGTAATTCAAAGCAGTATGTGACACTTTTGTATGGGAATCATCTGCTGGATGTTCAGCAAGATTCAGAAGTGGGCACACATTTGAGAGAGCTGGCCAACACCCTGTGCTGGAGTCCAGGTGGGAAGGGCAGTTGCTCCTCTGCAGAAACACAGAATATCTTCACCAAAACCAGCTTCACTCAGCTTCGAGTTCAGCAACCTGAGCCACTGTAGAGGCAGTGTGACTCTGGCCAAAGGCTCCCACAGCCTTCCCACCAGACTGCAGGGCAGGATGAGCAGTGATGAGAGATGCGCCAGAGACCTGGGCCACCATGGCTGCTGAGGCATGGTAGAGGTGTGTCTTGGAAAACACTCAGAGCTCCTGATGGTGTAAAACCAGTACATAAGCTTATAGCCTGACATGATCTGGAGTTCTCTTCCCAAAGGCACCTTCCTGAAACAGCCACTGTCACTGACCACCAACAGCCACCAGCCTCCCTGCACTGTTCCTGGGCCACTGGAGCCCACAGCTCCTACACCACCCCACCAGCCCACCCCAGTCCCACTCCATGAAGGCCCAGGGGGGTTTAGTAAAACGAGAAGGTATTTCCCCCGCTGTGTATTTACACACAATTCTGTGACTGGGCCAACCCGCCAAGAGAAACCTCGCTTACTGGGCAACCCCATCTCTTCATACAGAGACCTCTCTCTGGACCTCCATTGCAGGGCTGGCCACTGCAAATCTCTGCTGTTGTGTGGACTACCCAGTACCATACCCAGAGAAACCCTCCCCAGTGCACATGTTCTGGCATGCCATCTGATCCAAATTAGAGCCGGCCCGCGCCGGGTTCCCTTGCTCAGCACTGAATTCCAGCTGTGGTAAGCCACTAACGCTGTTACACCTAGTCTCTAATTTGAATGCATTTTACATTTCAATATATTATGTCTGAACGTGAAAAGTTTCCACAAGAGGTGGATTTTTGTCCTACTTCATCGAGGCAACCTGCAGTGCAGTCAGCCTACAGAAAGCCAAGATGTGATAGGAAGTGTTTCCCCTCCTGCTAATGCCTATAGAAACAGAAGGCATGCTGGAGGGCAGGGAGCCTACAACAACAGGACCTGTCTCTGCCACCAGAGACAGAAGACCCTTTAGTGATGCTTCTTAGAGAAGCTACTACTACAACAAAGCCTTTTATCAAAAAAGTCTATGCCAACAAACCTTCAATATTTTCTGTCGAGGTTTTCTAACTCCACGGACAAAACCTCCTTTCATTTTAGAGTTCTGTCAATTTCAAACATGAAATAAAATTTCTTTTCACTGTTTTATAGAGTCTGCTTATTTTTTCTTGTTGCTTATTTTTTCTTGTTGCTTATTTCTTCTTGTTGCTTTTTTTTTCTTGCTATTTATTTTTTTCTTCCCTTGTGCAAGTTAGTAGAAACAATGTGCATTCTAGAAGCAGTCTAGAATGAACAAATTTGGTTCACTTTCATCTTGAAAAAAAAGGTTACTGTTTTAACTAGAAGTAAATAGCAACTGCCTTTAATGACTTTAAACATAATAGAAAGGTTTATCTATTTCACTGCATCGTTATCACATCCTCAAAAACAAACACACACACACAACAGGGAGAGACAGTGAGAACACCTGAGTGACATGTCAGAGAAGGTGACTCAGTCCTGAGGCTTTGTTTGGCTTGATGGACACACATCGAGAGTGAAGACATCTCTATCCCCTTCAGAGCAGTTTTCTGTAAAGATTTGTAGTATTTCTAGAGCCAGATCTCCAAGAGTTGTGCATCAATGTCACCTTTCTCCAATGTGCCAAGGATGGCACTAAGATTACTTAACCAGGTAGAGGCATCCTTGACACTTTCAAGGTACATGTAGCCCACTGCATAGAGATTTGAATGCAAGTGTCCCTGTGACCTGGAAACTTTTGTTTGCCATGTCCAGGTTCCTCCTGGACACTTCTCTTTTCAGCAAGGTATGCCTCTCTGTTCAGGATTGTTGGTGTCCTACAGCCTTTGATTACTTTCTCAGTCCAGTGTCCACAGAAGCTCTTAGTGTTGATTTTGTCTGACTGCCACCAGCACTCCTGAGCACTCAGCAGGTCATTCCTAGGATCCAGAGGTGCCAGGGACATGGTTGGCAGAACCTCTTCTCACTTCCTCCACCTCCAATCCATCAGGACATGGCTGTTCACAAGTCAAAGACACGGCAATTGGTGCCAATCCTTTGACTTGTGAAGAAGCTGACAGCATTGAGGGAACACCTGGCCTGGCTGAGTCACAGGTGCAGGCTGATGGCTGGTGTGACTTTAGGAGCAGATTCCACACACCCAGCACATGCACTTGGTCTGACAGCCACAGGTTAGATTTTAATAACCAAATATCCATGCCCTGGTCCTTGGAAAGCTCTAGACACAAAGTCTAGGTAAGATACTTAACTAACACACTCCCAAATTTTTCTGCAGGCTGCATGGTAGGAGTGGCACCAGCAGCATTCTGCTCCCTGCCCAGGGCACACGGCTGATAAGGTCTCTGTAGTGCAGATCAGCTTTTGTATGAACAGCTCTACAAGGTGCCACAGTACCAGAGGAAAGTAAGATGGGAAGACACTCTGTAGAAGGTCAGCTTTGTCACTTAGGTCAAAGAAATACTAATGAGGAAGAAAAGTTAAAAACAAGGTAAGGAGCAGGAGAAATAAATGCCCATCTTCACAGAAGGGTAAGGCAATTCCCACTTAGAATTTGCAGAACTTGTCATGGACAACAATTAGCTTAACAAAAGAAAATGATGAACTTCAGAGGAGCATAAGCCAGGTGTTCATGGCACAGTGCTTATCTAAAAGTAGTCTGTTCTCCTTTCAACTACCTCCTATGCTTTCATTTAGTAGAAGCCTGGTATTCAGGCAGGGAAAATACCTCTTCAGTTGAATCTCTCCCCTTCTAAAAGGAGGAGCTGTACTGTGGCTCCAGTTAGATCTGGAGCTGCACTACTGAGAGCAATCCTGACAGCAAACTCAGAGTCCTCCTGTTGCAGCACCTTTCTTGTCTCACTTGGAATCAGGGTGGATTCACATCCTCCTGTTAAAGACATGCAGTAACAACACATCTGCTTCTGTCTTTGGAGTGTGCTATTGCCCCAGAGAATGTTCTTGTTCACCTGCAGATGAAGTAACACACAGCTAGTGATTTTTGGAAAAGGTTCAAGAAACAAAATCCTACACCAATGACTACAGCTTTTGTTTGGAGTTTTTTGTGCTTTCTTTTTTTCTTTTTTTCCCAAATGTTTGACACAGCCTAAAAGTTCATCTCCAAATATGACATGCAAGAAAGGAAGCAGGTGCAAACCACATTCCCAAGCACTGTTTCCAGCATAGTCAGGGAACAAAGGGACAGTCTTACCAGACTGCATAGTCACAGCAGCCAAATACCATAGTATCAGACAGCAAACCTCCTGCAGCAAAAGCTGAGTTAGGATTCCCAGGTGAAACTGAAATAAAAGAAAAAAGCAGCTCACAGAAACATGAAATTGAGTTTTTGGAAGTTCAGAGGAAGTCAGAAGCAGCAGCAGCTACACAGAGTTGATTAGGCAGCATGGTTTTGTGCATGTTTTGGAGACAACATGATGCAGACTAGAAATGTGGCAGGTGTTAAGAAACAGCAAAGGGCAACTGCTTGCAAGGCATGGAAATCAAATGTGGTGGCATGGCTGGCAGGTTAGAGACCTTTTTCAGCCATGACCTGCCATGGGTTACTTGAGCAAGGTAGGTGGAACAGAGCAAGTTCAGAGATAGCAGCCCATGTCAGCAAAGAGTCTAAATCATGGGTCAAGTCTGTGGCCATGAGGCAGGTCCAGGGTCAAGCCACAAAGCCAGGGTCAATAAAGCTAAGAAGCATCAAAGACATGCTTTCACCTGCAAATTTCCTAGTGCAAGATACTTTCCATATCAGTTACATTAATTTGGGGAACCTAAAAAAAAAACAAACACCCCCAAAGTGAACAGGTTGCAACTTTAAAAACCAAACAAACCACACAGGGTAAATGAAGCTACACAAAACATGCTGATCACCACCTGCCTCAGCCCTTGCCCTGTTCCAGTCACAGTGAGGGTCAGGAGAACTGCTAGTGTAAAGTGCACATAAAATGTCTCCTGCATATAAAAAGCCGAGACAAAGGCCAGGTGCTGCAAAACGTGGAGGGACAGATAGAGGGATAAATGTGATGGTGTCTCAGACAGAATGCTTCTTCCCACTCTTCCTCAGCCATGCCCACAGGTACCAGCTTTTCCAGAGCTGGTGGGGTCTGAAATGTCTCACTTGCAGCACAAGGACTTTGTGGAGTTCAGCATGGTGCTAAGCACACAATGCTTGTGCCTGACCAACCCAATCCAAACCTGCATTGTCTCTGCAATCCCTAGACTACCACAGCACACACCACCTGCAACAACACTGCCATCACACGAGGTGCAACTCCTCTCTCCTTGTGCAGCTCCCCCACAAAGCCAGTGCAAGAGCCACTGGATCTGCTGACTGAGAAGGTGATGTAGAGGAGCTGCCCATTCAGCCAGACACCTTCTCCAACATCCTGCTCACTGAAGCAAGCACCAATCTCCAATGCCAGCTTCTTTGAGTTTGCAGGTGGTTGGATCTCTACTTTAAAAATAAACTTACAGTTGTTCTGCTCCCTCACTCCAGCTGACTGTGGTAGCTTTATGCTCTGCAGATATGCAGGAGGGAAAATAATTTTCCTCCACAACAAGGCCAGAAGAACTACAGAAAATCTCTCTAAGCCACTTCCAGATTAAACCTGAGCATAAACTCCAGGAGAGTGAGGCCAGCACAGTGGGTAATTCACTGAAACAGGGAGTACACAGCAGCAGCTGCTGATACCAAGATGAGAGTCACAGTGCTGGGGTGGCAGGATTTAGAACAGCAATCACAGAGCTAGGGAGTGATGCAAGTGCAAGAAATAAGGGATTAGGACAAACACAAGGTTCTGATTTCTGTAACTGCAGGTAATCAAACTATAAAAATAATAGTAATTTTGAATGTTTCAAGAGATCAAATCAAAGAGATAATACTTAAATCACAAAAA
>WBNM01000208.1:37804-66490 GCA_013399055.1 Ramphastos sulfuratus | reverse complement strand
AAGTAGCTGTTTAAATTTTACTTCCAATCTTTAATGAAATCTCTGTGACCAGTAGCTTTTGTTGTACGTCTGCCAATTATTCACATTGATCTGCTAATAATAGGATATGGAATGCTTTTCATCATCAGAGAACCTGTAGTTATTAGTCAACCTTGGGGTTGTTGGTTCAGTTCATTATTCTCAATTATGCTAATGGAAAAGCTGATGTGCAGAAATGAGGCTGTTGATTTTGCTGGGATTGCTGGAACTCAGCAGTGCCAGGCACCTCCCCAGGTCTTTGCTCTTTCCAGCTGCTCTTGCCAAGCTGGTCAGAATGCCCTGGATCCATGGACACGAAACAGGGGGTGCTTGATTTCTCAGAAAGGTAAAATAAGTTCTAAATAAAGCCAGCTTGAACAGTAACCCCACACCACCTGCCATTTTTCTAAGCCATACAGTTGGAGTTTATCTAGGAAGCACCTGAAACAAAAATAGCTAAATCAGAGAGCATTTGTTTTCTTAAATCCTTCCCTGGCTACAGCCAAAATTCTTTCAACCAAGCCAGCTGTTCAGGTGCCCTTGTGGGACCAGGATTAAAGGAGAGATCAGGTGCTCAGCAGCTCTGAGTTTCATTCCACCTTTGGTCACTATCAAAGGTTCAGTGTTTGGCTGCTTTTACCTCACTCCGTGAGCCTCAGAACAAAGCAAACAATGCCAGCTGTCTGGAGATGGCACACAGAGAGACATCACAAACCCACAACTGGAGAGATTACATCATGAGCTTGATTTGGTCTACTGACCGATATCCATACCTTGTCACCACCAAGCAAGGGGGCAGGGGACAGCAAAATGCAAACCACTCAGTAAGAAATACAGAAGTCATTTTATTGTGTGGCTTTCCTATCAGCATGTTGTAAGGTAAGTCACATTGACAGGACTTGGAACAAGGCAGGTAAACTGGCAACCCCCTAAATTATATAGACAAATACACAAGCTTAGGCAATAATGCAGAAGGAAGCATGGTTTGGTGTGTAAAATGACTTTGTGGGTCAGAGATGTCCTCCTGCTTGTCACTTCTCTGCAGTCAGCATGAACTGCAGTGAGAAAGGTTAGGTGTAAGATACACACTGGACACGAGTGCCCTGGTAAGGGTGGGTGGCAAACTAAACAGTGCAACACTTCTTCCAGCTCTGCAGACAGCATCAGAACTGAGCTCAGGTCAAGAAGCTACTCCTCTCAACCAACCATTTCAACAGCCCAAATCTCTTTCATCTTTCATTAAAAGTGTGTGTGTGTATATATATGTATGTAAATTTTATCCCCACATTAGAACTTAATCTTCCCCTGCAGATTCTTTCTTAGAGCTGTTCCTATTTGCATAATTAAAATGGGGATAGTGGAGCCTTTTGTGTGCTTTTTTTCCTTTTTTTTTTTTTTCTTTTTTTTTTTTTTAATGTTACTAAAAGGCAGGGGCACCACCTAATGGTGAGTTAGAACCTGGGCTGCCTCTTCCTGCAGCTGCCTGATTTTCACACTAGCACTGACACTGCAGAGACAAAATTGAACTGTTCCATTGAGTTTGAACCCAGAACACTGGGCAAGATTGAGCAGAGTGCCTTGAATTACACACACGCTGGGGGCAGATGTTGGTGGGTTGGAGGGCAGAAGGGCTCTGCAGCGGGACCTCGAGCGCCTGGACAGATGGGCAGAGTCCAAGGGGATGGCTTTCAACAAATCCAAGTGCTGGGTGCTGCACTTTGGCCACAACAACCCCATGCAGAGCTACAGGCTGGGGTTGGAGTGGCTGGAGAGCAGCCAAACAGAAAGGGATCTGGGGGTGCTGATTGACACCCGCCTAAACATGAGCCAGCAGTGTGCCCAGGTGGCCAAGAAGGCCAATGGCATCCTGGCCTGCATCAGGAATAGTGTGGCCAGCAGGAGCAGGGAGGTCATTCTCCCCCTGTACTCTGCACTGGTTAGGCCACACCTTGAGTACTGTGTCCAGTTCTGGGCCCCTCAATTTAAGAAGGACATTGAGGTGCTTGAGCGTGTCCAGAGAAGGGCAACGAGGCTGGTGAGAGGCCTCGAGCACAAGCCCTATGAGGAGAGGCTGAGGGAGCTGGGATTGTTTAGCCTGGTGAAGAGGAGGCTCAGGGGAGACCTTCTTGCTGTCTACAACTACCTGAAGGGTGGTTGTGGCCAGCAGGAGGTTGCTTTCTTCTCTCAGGCAACCAGCACCAGAACAAGAGGACACAGTCTCAAGCTGTGCCAGGGGAAGTTTAGGCTGGAGGTGAGGAGAAAGTTCTTCACTGAGAGAGTCATTCCCCACTGGAATGGGCTGCCCAGGGAGGTGGTGGAGTCACCATCCCTGGAGGTGTTCAAGGCGAGTTTGGACGTGGCACTTGGTGCCATGGTCTAGTCTTGAGGTCTGTGGTAATGGGTTGGACTTGATGATCTTTGAGGTCTCTTCCAACCTTGGTGATACTGTGATACTGTAATAACTGATCCTAAGAAAGAAAATAAAGTGAAGAGGAGTTTACACCAAAGGAGTTTACACCAAAGGTATGTCAAATAAACTTACTTTCTTAGAAACTAAGTTACTCCAGTGCCAGGATTAATAAATAAATAAATAAAGCAAGCAAGCCCTATCTGTAGTCCAGAATTTGCAGGGACAATCCAGCCTCTCTCTACTGAGCAGTCTTTCAACTTGAGACTTTCTAAGGGGACTGGCACAGTCCTCTGGTAAGTCACCTTAAAAACGTTAAATTAACTACAAAGCAGGTGTTTATCTTGATAAATTTTTTTTTGGTTGTTGTTGGTTTTTTTGTCATGAGCCCCAAAGTTTAGCCCAAGGATTTTGCTTTCTGATGTCACAGTGAAAGCAAAGAGAAAGGAGAACAAATTAAAGGCAAAACTGCTCAGTTAGTGAAGTCAGTGTCTTACTTCTTACTGCACAAAATTGCACCTTCTCCCTCTAAGGCCACTAGGAAATCAAAAATACACTCAACCAGTCCTGAAATCTGTAAAGGTGTAGAGCAGACATGGGAGTGGGACTTTAAGGAATTGTAGCATATTTGGGATTGTTGATTGCAGTTCGCAGTAAGGGCAAAGTAACTTGTGGATGAGCATTCCTCACACTGATAAATTCAGCAGAGGAAAACACTTAACAGCTCATCAGTTTCATTTCTGTACATGCAAAGTGTTCAGGGATGAGCAGGTAGCAGCAGTACCTATCACACGGGAAGGAAGAGCCAGGAGAATCCTTCCTAGGGCAGCCTTGCTCCAGAACATATTCTGGCTAGACTATGCAAAAGAGGCACAGAAAAGGCAAACTCAGAAAGTTTATATCCTCCACTTACAATACACACATCAGGGGAGGACCACAAGAGACTGCAGATCTAAACCAGTAACTCTACTAAGCAAAGGCTACAAAAATTTACAGGGTCTGGGCAAGAGTCATTCATTGTCACCTCTGGGACTCACACAGGCAGTGTTGTGCTGAACAGGTTTTGGTGGTTCTTTATTTGAAGTCCCTGAGTACCACAGGACAGATTCTGCCTACTATGTTATGAGAGGCTGGCATTCTTGCACGCTAACTGTACAAATCTCAGAGCTAAAGAAAGAGCATTCTTGGACATTAGGAAAAAGTTTGTCACAGAGAGAGTGGTCAGGCACTGGAATGTGCTGCCCAGGGAGGTGGTGGAGTCCCCAACCCTGGGTGTGTTAAGAGTCGTTTGGATGTAGTGCTTAGGTGGTTTAGGTGGTTTAGGTGGTGTAGTGGTTTAAGGTGAACCTTGCTGAGTAGGGTTATAGGTTGGACTTGGTGATCCTGAGGGTCTTTTCCAACCTGGATGTTTCTGTGATTCATTCACTGTGCTAAATGCCCAAGGATGGAATGTGGAACTCCAGCCCAAGCTGATCAATGGTCTGTAGAAGCCACAAGTTTAGAAGTCATTGATTTGCTCCTGCAAACTTGTGCTGTGAGGTCACTAATTCTTGTTCCTTCAGTGAGAACTGGTCTGGCACTGCAGAAGTTTGCGTTTGATCATTTTCCTGAACACACAGGCTGCAGCAGCAAGAACTGAGTGAACAGCCTGCTTTTAGCAAGGGGTAGTCCTTGCAAGTGTCAAAGCCCATTTAGTGCCCACACAGAACTTCAGGTGGTTGAGTGGCTGATAGAGGTCAGGGAGGACCCTCCCCTAGCTGAATGCTGTGTGCATGCACAGTGAGATGCTCTTCTTACCCCCAGGAACTTTGAATTGAAAGTAAGCATGCAGGCTTTACTATGGAAATGAAGCTTCCCAATACCTCATCCTTTTGCAAAGCAGACTTCATTGATTAGGGTCATTTCTCACAAGAAATGCTGAAAATTCTGTGTTTCTCTGTACCAGATATCTGCTAAGCAAGCAGCATCTTCACTGTATCATCACACAAGCAGCTGAGGGAAATTCAGAAGCCAACCCAGCCTAATGCAATACCCAGCCTTGCCTCTCTGGGTAACTGCCACCTGATGGCATCTGTCACAAACCAGGAGCCTACTCTGTCACTTAGGGCTGGGCTAGCAGGTAGGACACAGACTATTTCAACTCTGAGCCTCACACTGACAAAACCAGCTGACAGGTTCCTGCTGCTTTCTTCTTCAGCTTCTGAGATCCACTTGTCAACCAGATTCAAACCCCGACTATTGCAGCAAGCAAGTGCTTCTGGGGTACAGAGCTGGTGCCACCATTACTGCCACTAAGCATGTATGACCTGCTTGCTTTCTCACAAAACCTCCTTAATAGCCAGGTTAAGATGATTTCTGCCTGCTCTGCCTGATAGAAGCATGATGTACCTCTACCCTCTTTTGAAAACTGCTTTGCTTGTTATGCTGGAGAAACAGTGACCTAACTTGATTTCAGCCCCAATAAAGTAGAGGTGTGGGCAGCTTGCTCTCTTTTTGGGAGAGGATTTGGGGACTCTTGACCTAATATGACCTGCACTTTAATGCTCTTTTATAGCTTTATATGGCAAAACCAGTTGTGCCTTAATGAATTGTTTTTACTACCAACAAGGTGTAAAATCTGCATGTGACCTGCCTGCACTGCTCCTCACTGCTGCAATAGCCAACTCGAGTTAGGTCACAGCAGGTCAGCAAATAATCTCCAAAGCATTGAATAATTTAAAGGGTAATTCAGTGGTCAACAAATGTCAGACCTTTATAATTCCATAAATCATCTCTCCAAATGATCTGTAAATTGCATTGAACAATGAATGTTACACAGGTTCCCCAGTAACTGTCTGCCTGACATAAGAATGGATTTGAGGCAGGTAATTGTACATGCTCCAATTGTTCTGATGAGTTGCATGACAAAGTAGCCAAGCTGATTTTGTCACTTGCATTCCAAAGATTGTGTAACAGTGCCCCACACAAAAAAAAATTCAGTAGGACATCATCTCAAGAGGGCAGAGGCTCCCAGAATTTGGGTCTGCTGTGTCCATAGGGCTCATTGAGAACACTTTGTACTACATGAGCTTCATCGTTGTGGCTTGGTTTGCTTTGAGTGTACAATGGGTTCTGTCAACCTCTCATAAGAGTTTTGAGTGGAATCTGAATTTTAGGAGTATTTTCATCTTAATATATTGAAATTATCTTGATTGCCTAAGATGTGTACAATGCCATGTAAGAAGTTCCTATTAAGTAGACTTTGTTATATTGCTTCTTTAAACATGTACTTCTCTGTTTGCTCCTAAGTAAATTAGTCTCCAGTGAGTTACTGTACACAGTCAGGGACATTGGGATACAGACAATGAATGGGCAAACCCTGAGAAGAGAGGCTCAGTGACACCATTGCCACCTTCCACCTCAAGCAGAGTTAACAGTGCCAGCCTCAGTGCCTTCTGTGGCCATAGGCTAAGCACAGCTTATTTCAATCAGTCAACAACTTGTTACCCAGTTACGTCTGATCAAGCCAGATGTGACATTCCTGTAGTGGACTTCCCTCACCCCAGAAATGCCTACTGCCTCACTGGGCAGCAGATAGAGCTGATAGAGATCATTTTTTCCTGAAGCTTATTAATAGACTCCACAAAGTGCAGCAGAGAGTTCTTGGTTCATTTTTGTGGTGCTCATCTTACCTTCCCATTGCTACTATAGAACAATGAAATCTAGAGGAAAGTAATATATCCATTTATTTAACCTAGAAAACTGATGAGCAGATTATCCAAGGTTACTGTACCTGCTTCAGAGATTAAACATCATTTGGAAGTCAAAGGGCAACTATTTATCGGCTGCAATGTATTTGATTCAGAGCCTTGAGCAGGATTATATTTCTCATGGGTATTTGTGCTAATTTCAAAGGCTAGACTGACAGACAGTGTCTGAAAACAAAAGTAGAGAGGGATGGATTTAAACAGAATGTTTTTCTTTCCAGAATCCAAAGTGGCCTTATTTTTCAGTTACTGGACTGAAAAATACTTCCACGTCCTTGGAGGATCAAGGGCTATCAAAACAGACAAAAGGAAGATCTGTGGTTTAGTGGCATCACAGTTCACATGGTTCATATTTCTACTAAGCTCACTCTGCTGTTTCACAGACCATGTGGCTTGAGATTGCTTTCAGACACAAAACTATGCACGGAAGTACAGATTTAGATACAACCTAAGATACATCCACAGATATTTGGTGCTTCTGAACAATCTGTATTGAATCAAACCTGCTTATATTAAAGTATTAAGTACATGTTGTCTTTAGAAATTTTCAAAGGCATCTTTGGGAAGTTGTTATGTGGAAAATTTAAGTAATAGCTTTAGACCAAAAGGACAGCATGCCATCTGAACAAACAGTCTGCATGGTGAAGGTCTACTTCCCTCACAACCAGCAGCATCTTTGGATCTTATTATTCTAGAACATACTGTAAACAAAACATGTTTCAGTTTCTTCTTTATTAAAACAACCTTCTCTTTTCCTTTTTTTTTTCTTCTTTCCTTTTTTCATTCATTCAGAGCTCCCAGTGCAATGTGGGAAAAACAATCTGCAAAAAAGGCTCAAGATGACTTTGGGAGTAGGAGAAAAATCTCCTGAATTCTGAGAGAGGGCTGCAGTTTTTTACCTGACAAATGCTGAGGGGAGTTGAAAGTCTCAGGTGCTGTGTCATATAAATGCTGTTGGTTAACCCTGGTAGGCAGCTAAGCCCCACACAGCCACTCACTCCCCCACAGTGGGATGGGGAAGAGAAGAGAATTGGAAGGGTAAAAGTGCAAAAACTCATGGGTTGAGAAAAAGACAGTTTAATAGGTAAAGCAAAAGCCACGTGTGCAAGCAAAGAAAATGAAGGAATGCATTCACTGCTTCCCATTGGCATGCAGGTGTTCAGCCATCTCCAGGAAAGCAGGGCTCCATCACATGTGCTGCTTCCTGGGAATGATAGACACCATCACTCTGAACATCCCCTCTTTCCTTCTCTTTCTCCCAGCTTTTATTGCTGAGCATAGTGTCATACAGTGTAGGATATCCCTTGGTCAGTTGGGGTCAGCTGTCCTGGCTCTCACCTCCCAACTTCATGTGCACCCTCAGCCTGCTCACTGGTGGGTCAGTGTAAGAAACAGAGCAAGCCTTGGTGCTGTGCAAGCACTGCTCAGCAACAACTGAAGCACCAGCCTGTGAGCAAAGCTGGTTTGGTCAGAAATCCAAAAGCAAGCACCACACCAGCTACTCTGTAGAAACATAACTATCCCAGCCTAAAGCAGTACAAAGTAGTTGTAAAATCTGTTGGCCAATCAGATGCAGTCATAGTAGAGGCTAAGAGAAACTGGGAGTTTCTAGGAGAAAATAGTAAGCAGTTTGAAACTCCCTAAGCATCTCTTCCTTGAGAACCTGCAATGAGCAAGAAGGTCCAGCTCTTAGCCTTGCATTGCATGCATGAGGGGTAAGCATTATGAAAGCTTTGACTAAATCTGAGCCATTCTTCTAAGCAATAATAATCAGCACTGCAGGCACTGCTTGTAAATTAATGACTAGCTAAAAGAATTTACTTGGAACATGACTTTTAGCAAGTTATTAATTCTCCAAGTCCCTGAGCCAACATCATGACTGATAGGACTCACTCAGGGCTTCCTTTCTGTTTTTAAGAGTTAGGCTTGCACAGGTCTACTCTGCAGTGACACCTGGCAGCAGAGACAAAGCTGATGGGGGTGTGTGTTACTGAAACACATAACCTTTCCAGTTCATTGCTTCAGGTCATGCCAGTTCCAAAAGCTTTTTTGTGCAACCACTGGCCTGATCCACTGCCACAATCCTGGTCAGAGAGAACCTGCTTCATTCTTCTTTGCAGTACTCATTACTTAGGCAGAAATAGACTACAGAAGTGGGCCCAGCAAACAGTGCTACAGCACATTCATGCTTTTTGTGTCCAGACTGTGAGCTCCTTGGAACCCCCCCAGTCTCAGCAAAAGTGGAGGAGACAGGATTCAGGCATTGGAGTTACTAAGGTCAGCTCTGCACATAAAAAACAGCAACAACATCAAAAATCACACCAACAAAAAACACAACAACAAAAAAAAACACAAACAAAAAAAACCCACTGCACACAAACACACAACCCCACACACTTATCTCATATTTTTCAGTCTTTCACAGATTTCAGCATTCCCAAATCTGGATCACAAACAGTTTAAAAGCAGAGAACTGGGTGGAGATTCTTGTTCTGCACAAGGGCTGCTAAAACCAAGTGACCAGTCAGAGCCAAATTGCAGATCTGTGCTGATCTCAGTTCTGGGTGTTGAGGTAGGATGTTTCTTCTTCCAAACAGCTCTAACCACAGCTGCAGGATTCAAGATGCCTTGCAGGATGTTAGGCCACGCACTACTCACATTTGCACTCTGCAGGCATCACCCTAGATCCACCCTCTCTGCAGTGGACTTCTCTGAGGAGGGTGTGCCATGCACAGCCACACACCTGCCGCCTGCGCAATGTAAAGGCAACAGCACAGGGAATGGAATTTATCAGTGCAGCTCTTCAGGAAATGTGCTGCTGTAGGGTTTCTTCCCAGTACCTTCAGCATCTCTGCTCCCTGTGTCCCTGTTTGCAGTGTCAGCCACCTCAAGAGAGTGCCCTGCAAGGCATTCTTACCAGTGGCCTCTAAAATGATGTGTCTGGAGAACTGCAAACTGGTTCAGCTCACTCTAAAGCCCCCTCAGTGGTTAGTGCTGTGGGACATTAGTTCTGGATGACTAATTATTTGGTTTAAAAACAGGTCTTTTGTTTCTTGGGCTATAAAGACAACATGACCACTTTCTGTACTTTTGACCCCAGGGAAAGAAAAGCCACAGATAATAGAATTAAACCCTCATTTCACTTGAGATAATATTTGTGTAAGCTCCCTTAGTAAAATGTCATGTACACTGCCAAGTCTGCAGGTTATCACTTCCACAGTTTGAGTGTTTGGAGACAGGGCTTGGAAGTAGGGGGTATTTGGGGGAAAGCTCTGAGAATTATAAGAGCTGTAACCGTAGAACTTTTTTCCTACTCAACCCAACATTTCCTTCAAGACTTGAGCTCAGACAAAATAACAGTTAGGATATTTTTTATTGGCCCAACACAGAAACATTATATAGGGTTTCAAGGCCACACAGATGATTTCCCCCCCTTTTAGTAAGGCTCTCTATAGACTTTGCAGGGAGAAGAATCAACACATTCAACTGCAATTCCAATTGTGCTCTTCTTTCAAGGGATTATTTTTAAATTCTAAGCACCATGAAGGAAGAGTGCAAGTCCTCCCCATCAGCACTCAGAGTTTTTCCCTTGTAACTCTGAAATCACACCAACAATAATAAAGCTTCTTAGCCAAGTATTAGTTTGAGAGATGTCATTCCATTCCAGGGAAGAAATGAGCTCTCCCTCCCTTTCCCTCCTACAGTCCTGTTGTGTTTGGATGCCCATGTGGTTTCAGGTAACCATGGTCAGACTCTGCCATAACTTGGGAGCCAGTCCTTCCATTGCCTTCTCCCTTCCCATCATGTTATCTTTCTTACAGCAATACTACTTTGTAAATTGCACTGCACATTCTGCTAGCAGAATTTCAGGGTCTCTTTGGCACAGGTAGTGCTCTGAGGCAGCTGAGTAATCTGACAAGACAGACTTTTTTAGAATGGTTTGACTTCTTCATGAGGAAACAGGAGTTAAGAAACGCAGCTCCAAAAAGTACAAATCTGCTCTTTATGTATTTGTTACATTTTCAGTATTTCTTAGCTGTGAAACACAGCTCCAGTGTTCCTGCTTAGGAATCAGAAGTACCAGTTCTCTATTGTGCCTGTCCTCAGAATCAATCAAATCTGACCACACAGTTTTAGGGTGCCCATGCTCATGCAATAAACATACCACAGCACATCTTCCTTAATTCACAGCTCCCCACTCTTTCTGCCTTTTTTACCTCCACACAGGAATTACAGAGGCAAGCCACTGGACTGTTGTGTCTTCACATACAAGTCTGCCTTTTGTGGGTAGGCCAGAGAAGGCTGCTGGAGCCAGCAGGAGAAAACAAGAGACAAAGAAAATACTGCCTCTGCTTTGTGCTGTATGCTTTGGGGTCTTGTTACAGAGTAGTCAGCCTGCAGTGGAACAGCCATGCCATGCCACAGCAGAGACTCCACACAGTATGCAGGTGGTGCACATGCATGCATGGGTCCTCTTTCATTCAGCCTTCCCCTCCAAGGTCTGTTTTGAGCAGCTCCAGAACATTCGTTTGAAATACTTACTCAAGAACACTGAGCTGTAAGTGAGCTCTGGGAATGAAATGGACAAGGGTGTGATGAAGAAAATCTGGAGAAAGCAAAATCAACCAACATTGTTATGATTAAGTTACAGAATCTGGGGATTGAAACAACATTAAAACTGTTGGAAGTGAAGAGACCCTGAAGTAATGTTGCTCAGGTCCTTTTGGAGTTTGTTATGCTTTTAGCAATGACCAGTTCAGCATTACCTGCCAAGAAGCAATATGACCTTGCATACAGGAGAATGGCTTTGGTGTTCATGGCCAAGTCATACCAGAAGCACAAGTCAGAAGTGACCAGGAATTAACTATTTTCATTTCCATGGGAGATGGGCATTTGTCAGTCAAATGAGCAAATCCCCAGCTCTTGGGCAGTGGCAGCTAGAGCCTTTGCTTTCCTTTGGTGTAGAATGCTTCTGGATGATCTAAATTGTTTCTAATCATCAAGTTGACCATGTACTCCAAAATGTTTCTACAGTGACTTGNTGGGGGAAATAGGGGATGGAGAAGGAAAGGAGGGAAATGGGGGAGAAGTGGGAGAAAAAAAAAAAACTAGACTATAAAAAAAAAAAAATTATCCTGCTCTGGCAGGGGAGTTGAACTAGATGATCTTTTGAGGTCACTTCTAGCCCCTAACATCCTGTGATTCTGTGTGATCTAGGTAGACAGACACACAAAGGTTTGTCTGACATTATCTTAGCAATTTGGATAGATGTTAACTGGAATTACAGGATGAGCATCACTTCCATTGCTCCAATTTAAACCTGACACACAGCCCACCACAGCACCCCAAAAGCAGTCACTAGACAGAAGAGTCTGTAATCTGGAAGGATAGATGTACAGCAGAGCACTTTAAGGACATGAGAAAGCTCCTGTGGTTACTTAGTGTGTATCATAACAAGCAACACAAAAATCTCTTACTGAAGAAAAGACAACTAAGGATTGTTTGAAGAGGAACCTTGAACCAAAAAAAAAGCCTATAAAACTTTCCACAGCAGTTTAAACAGATTATATAAAAAATCATACTGCTTTAAAATTCCATGTAAAGATTATTCAACCAAAATCCCAGAGAGCACTTGTAGATAATTTCTAGCTGTCTTACTGTTGAAGCAGAGTCCTTCCCAAGGTTTTTCACAATTCATCCTCTGTTTTCACCTCTCCAACAGAAAAATAAATAAATCAATGATGGGTCTTCAGGTTTGGTTCTATTCCTGATGCTTAGTATTGAGAAATATGCAGGATCCAGAAAAAAAGAAATCTTCCAAGTCTTCTTTTTCAGCCTCAAAAATGCTACAGAGGATACAAACATTATTTCTTCCCTTTTGTAGGTCACTTGTAATAGACAAGCTGCTTGTGATGCATTCCATGCTGGGACCAGCTATAAGCCATGCATCTGCTGAATTTGGGAATAAAGAGCTAGTCCATAAAATGTGGAATCAGAGGAGTGGCCTCCAGGGCATAGCAGTGCATTACTTCTGTAAGATCAGAGTGTTTCACTAAAAGATATATATTGTTACAGGAAAAGGGCTCCCATGTTTTTTGATTCTGTCATTATTTATTGTTTGCATTGCTCATTCTGCTATGCTAGATCACACAGCAGAGGTAACCTGAGAGAACTTTCTGCATCTTGCTCTGGAGCTCACATTATTTGCCACTGCCAAGGAAACTTCTGCTATTAGAGTCAGTTGTGTGCAAGAACATTTAGGCTGTTGCTCATGTAAGATCCCTGGGCCTCCTAACAAGTATGAAAAACATTCAGTTTAGTAATAACCTTGGTCACAATAATACTTCCTCTGTGTCCCTTTCTCTTTTTCCTTCTTGCTAGAGAGGTATTCATGTCAGTCAGTGCTCTGCAAGTAGCACTGTTGTTAGCTATCCTGGAAAATCTCCTTTATACCAAAAATTACTTCAAATAGTTCTTCTCACTGCAGTTAAAATGGCCATAGTCTGTAATTAGTTAGATCTTTGCTTTTGTAGATGAAAAAGTATTTGAAGCAGAGGATCTACCTGGTGTGAACTAGAAAGACTGAAGTGACCTCATCAATGTTTATAAATATGTAAAGGTGAGTGCCAGGAGGCTGGAGCCAGGCTCTGCTCCGTGATGCCTGATTAAAGGACAAGGGGCAATGGGTGGAAGCTGAGGCATAGGAAGTTTCATGTAAACATGAGGAGGAATTTTTTCCCTGTGAGGGTGACAGAGCACTGGAACAGGCTGCCCAGAGGGATTGTGGAGTCTCCCTCTCTGGAGATATTCAAAACCTGCCTGGATGTGTTCCTGCGTGATCTGCTATAGGTGATCCTGCTCTGGCAGGGGGGTTGGACTGGATGAGCTTTTGAGATCCCTTCCAGCCCCTGACATTCTGTGATTCTTAAGAAGGACATTTATCACTGAAGAGCACTCTTCCTCCAGTGCCAGAAGCAACCACAAATGCTTGCTGTGCATGGTTAAGATGAATATTATGACAGGAGATGGCAGCTGAAAGAGACAAAGAAAGATGGGGAATACCTGAACAAGTATCATCTCAAGTCTCTTACCAATACCATATTTTCTTGTAAAACATGAGGAAAATGCTCTCTGTTGACAAAAGAGCCTGCCCTGCAGCGACTCTGCTGCTGTGGAGCTCCACAGAAAGGGGACCTGGCACTATGGCTGTGCTCCTGAGGGCCTGTCAAGTAAGAGGCAAAATTTCTGGGCAGGTAAGGCACCAAAAGGATTGTACAGAAGTTCAAAACACACTTCAGAATACTTCCACACCTCAGTGATTTTCTCTGTTGCTCTTTCACATACTGATTCTTTGAACTAAAACACCAGAGTACAATATCCAGCTTCAGCTACGGCACCAAACACAAGGAAAATAAAACCTCCCCTTTTCCACTCCAGATTCCACATTCAGTATCTGCCATGTTGTGCATACTTATGACATTCTGCTTTCTTGAACAAAATGGCAGATGGCACCAGACGATGCCCGAGAGTTTATTCTGCCTGCATTGTTACTCTGCCCACGCAGACCACAACAGCTGTGCCAGAGCAGCCAAGGCTCCTTCTGTTCTGTTCTGCTCCCTGCCCAGCCACAGACACGAGCAAAAGCTGAGGTAAAATGTATTGATCAGCCTTCCCCAGGCTAAATCCCCATTTCACAACAATCCTTAATTGTGGATTTCCATGTTTTCTCATGATTAAAAAACAAACAACCAAAACCAAACTACAAAACCACTTTGACAGTCAGCAAACTTTTTTCACAACCCAGGTGATCAGCATTGATAACAACTTTGCCTTTTGCCTTATTGACTGAATCTCATATGAGCTGATGCAGCTCATTCCTGTGGATGTTGCCAGGCTCACAGAAGTGTAAATTGCCCAGCTAACCCCACTGATTTATTACTTTCCATATTAGTATAGAGCTTACCATCATCCACCTTCAGCTAGTTCCCTGCAAAGCCTGTTGTGGCCACTCAATCTGAGCCAGCTGCACCCTCCTTGCTTTGCTTCCTGAGGAGCTCACAGACAGGCAGTGCTCCTCAGCACCTCTCCGTTTGGTGGAGGCAGACAGGAAGAAGAGAGAGGAAGGATGAGTACAGTACTGTGTANATTCTATGATTCTATGATTCTATGAATAGAACACTGAGTGACCTGTCCATACAGACAACCCAATTTAACATTAGTCCCAGAAAGAGTACAAGCTCTCACCATTCTCAGTATCAACAGAGGGCAAATCTCCATTCCATTCCACTCCATTCCATTCCATTCCATTCCATTCCATTCCATTCCACTCCATTCCATTCCAGCCTTAATTCTTAGAAATCCCCACACCTTGGAAGGAACTGCTAATCAGGTGTTATCAGCCTTGCTATTCACTAGATACACTTGAAAACGGTGAGATTTCTAAATCAAGGGTCAGTGACCACTCCCCTCTGATGAGCCATGGGTAGGGTTCCCAAGCTTTTCCTTCTGTAAGGTTTTCTCCATAGTATAAGCTCATAAGAGCAGCCCTCTTTAGGCACATTGGATAAAAAAGGTATGGATTAGAAGCAGCTTGAATTAATTATTAATTAAACCATCTCATGGGATTTATGTCCAGGAATAGAAATATGTCTCTTTAGAATCAGGTGTCTGCATACATTCCTGCAGCCTGCTTTGCAGCTTACTGCCAAGAGCCACTTGGTCTTTCCCATGCTCTTTGGGTTGGTGGGATACTGCCCTTCCTGAGGCTGGCTCTGAGGCTCGGGCTGGGCAATGTGTTTTTGCTTAATAGCTTCACACATACAAGCAGCCTTGTCCAAAAAGGCAGAGCAGCACTGAGTGACAAGCAGGGATGGATTCCGCATGTCAGGGGGTGTCACTTTTACTAGGTAAATCAATACCATATTTCCCTTCTTATCTTGAAAGCTATGGGAGGACAAATTACATTAGCATGGATCTCTGCTTTGGCTCCTGCCATGCTCCTGCAAAACAGCAGGCTGCAGTTTTACAAACCTTTGCCCTGCTCTGCTGTCAGTCAGCTATTGGAAAGGTGCTGTGGCAGGATTGAACATGCTCAGCTTCAGCATGTTTGGGGTATTTTTTTGTGGCTGAAATACAGAGGCAGTGGCTGCAAGCACACTGAGGAGCCAGCTGTGGATCTTACTGCTGGTATGTGCTCCCCGTCGGTTTCAGCTGGCTGATCACAGAGACCACTCTCATCTGAAGCTGATATGACCAGAAGCACCATGAACACTACCTCCACTCTACTGCTGCTATTTTCTGGCTTTTCAGAAAGTCCACCCATAGGTCAAGCAGATATTTCAGAGTATGAATTCATAGTTGATCTCACTGCCCGGAGATGATTATTGGAGTTATGAACTATGCCAGAAAAAAACTGGCAGAAAATACAGAGAATAGGATTACTAGATAATAGCTAAATCTGATACACTGGTTTCCTTTGTCCCTTTTCAGCACTGGATGAAATCTCCCAATTTAAATGTTTCCCTCAGGAGTAACTCTGCTGCTTCCACTCTCTGTTCCAAGTTCTTAGAAAACAGAGGTGTTGGAACAGTTTGTTCCCAGACTTTTACAGAGATTTGACTGGATTGAGTTATGTCTCTTAAAGCCTGACAAAGCTCAGATTGTCACTGAAAAAGAAGGTACTGAGACAGTGGTTCTGGCAGCACGGGGCGTGTGGAGACTGGCAGCAGTGGATGCACCAGCACCAACTGTCATCACCACGCTCTCAGCAGGCAAAGCAAGGCACACACCTCCACTGGGTATGTACTGAGCACTGCCAGGGAAGCAGCAGGTGGATCTGCAGACTGGGTGGTTTTATGCTTTGGATCTCGTTTGCAAAGATGATACTTTATGTACAGCAGCCTTGTCACTACCACACAAGGTATCCTTTATTACTTCTGAGCAGCTCTTGGCATCTACAATTGGGGCTTCTAGGTAAAATGCCAAAATGAACTTCATCTCTGTAATCCCAGATCAAGTGAGAGCATCCAGAATATTAATTTAGGAATTTTCTCTACAGGTTTGCTCCTGGAGAGACCCAAAACACACCCTGTAACTCTGGATTGCTCTCTTTGTTTAGGTCTCTCAGCGTTACTGTGGAGCAGGCTGTGAGGCACCTGAGGGTAAGTGACTTAGCACAACAATACAAATTTAGTCCACTGTGCTGGACTGGCAGTAGTGTCTCTCATGTCAGATGACCTTCTGCTGAGAAGATTGACTTGGTGGTGGTGCCAGTTATGAAACCATGCAAGAGCTCATTTGAATTGGAGTAGCCATGCTAGACAGGAGCATCCATCTCAGGGAAGCCACAAGTTCATCAATAACACACCAGATGCCACAGAGCCACCAGTATCTGCATTGTTCATCTGTCTGCAGAACCACTGGCCACATGGAAAACGCAGTGAGAATGATTTCCAACTGGACTAACTCTAAGCCACGCCTAGGGACTGACTGGAGAATGCCAGCTGGCCAAGTCAGTACTGGGCCAAGGTCCATGCCAGCAGTTCAGTGGTAGCTATAAAAGAATTCCAGCACTCTGAAGTCTTTAAACACCAGCACAAGTGTAGCCTGTATTGGCTCTTTCCAGCCCCTGCCACATTTTCCCCCAGGGAGAGGAGGACTCAGCAGCATCCTCCCCAGCGGCAGCAGGCGCTGCCTCTAGGTGTGGCACAGCTCACAGCCCCAGCACAGCTGGGAGTTGTGTCTAGCAATGACTTTGATGATGAATCTTTGTCTTCAGTGAATATAAAAAGATGAGTGTGAGTTTTGGAGGCTGTGGGAGTGCCAGGGGACAGACCTCTTCCAGCCTGACAATCATTATTTGAGACTGTGTGTGGGGTTAGAGGTTAAACATGAATTTGTATTTTATAAAGCAGCTTCTCCTGCACTGACTTGTCAAATATTGACCTCAAGGTCCTATATATCCCATATTAGATTGATGATCTCACATATTCTGCTAAAATAAGATTTTTTTTAATCTGGTCTAGGTGCCTGTGATGTCATCAGGAAAAATATGGAAAATCCTAACCTCACGTTCTGGCTGAAATAGTAAACAGGATAGGGTACTTAAAGCTCTCTTTTAAGATGCATTTACCTTACATGCTTGCTGGACAAACCACATCTGAGGTTTCCTGCTGCTCCAGCATTCTCTGTGTGGTTTTTGGTAAATGTTTGCTGGCCATATTTGAAGTTATTAGATTTTTTTTTTCCCAAAAAACAAATATGGATGCCTGAATGTACTGCTAGGGATTTCACTAAGGCAATTCATTAATACTCTGAGAAGAAAAGAGGTTAGTCAATACCTTCTTTAATACAAATCCCATACAAGAGGATGTAAGACATAAAACCTGCATATATGTGCTTGATAATAAGTTGGACACTCAGCAAACTAGTAAGAAAATATAACTACAGCAGGGTGAAATGCAGAAAAGTGGTCTGTACAGCCACAGCCTCATCACCCATGGGGACAGATCATATCTGCCAGCCCTAATCCACTCCAAAAATCAGTGCTGAAAAGGCCAAGTCCCTTCTGGGCTTTAAACAAAGAAATTAGATGCAGAAAGAGAACTACATCCACTTTGCAAGGATGAGTACTGGGTCATGAGTTCTTTATATTTTTTGGTAAAGAAAACCTTCCCAAGATGGTTATTCTCATGAACAGCCAAAGCAGACATCCTTCTGACAATATAATTTGAAACTCCAGAAATGTAGCTCAGGATCAGTCCCCTGTTCACATGCAATCTTTATTTACTTTGGGCTTGGGATTTAGGGGACTTCGGTTTATTTTTTTGTGTGTGATTTTTTTTTTCTTACTAAGGTTTTTGTTTGGTTTTTTTTTTCTTCTTACCTTGAATTTTACAGCACAGCAAGGGAAAAAAAAAAAAAGAAACTCAGTATTGATCCTTTAAGGTTAAGAACTTGGTGCACTTAAATTATTCTAACCCAGAGAGTTTGAAATTTATAGTCCCTCTTGAACCTCCCTGCCTCACCAGCTTCCTTGGGAGGACCCTGCTGCAGGCTGCACGCCAACTGCAGTAAAATTTAAAGAGGTGAGAGAGAAACTTCCCAGAAAATATAAACATTTCATGGAAATGAAATAAGTCTTCCCTTATAGGAACTCACCTCAGCAAGCTTTAGATAAATGGAAAGGTATTCAGAATTGTAAGTGGATATAAAGTGTGGTGTTTTAGATACATTTGTTTATGAGCAATGCAGAAATGCATTTTGTCTACGGTGGGTAGAGCCCAACAGCACAGGGCTGTCAGTCCCCCTCCCCCTGTCCCGAGGTCACCGGCTGCAGGTCGGCTGGCTCTGGTTTATGCCTGCCTCCAGGACGGATGGCAGCGGCGCACACCTTCGCCCCCCGGAGCAAATCCCCCCGCGCCGCCGCAGCCTCGCCGCTTGAACTCGTGACACCAAACCCCTGCGAGCGAGCCGAAGCGCTCCCGCGGTCAGCCGCGGCGAGCTCCAGCGGCGGCCCCGAGCGAGGCACCGCAGCGAACTCCCCGCCCGCGTCCCGGCTCTCTCTGGCTGACACAACGCAGAAGGATCGCAGGGCTGCACAATAACAGCGGCCGTGGAGAGAAATAAAGTGTCAGCGTTAGAAGGGCTGTAAATTCCTCAGCTCCACTCGCCGGGCACCGGCTCCCGAGGCTGCTCCGCTTGCAGCTTTCCGTGACCCACGTTTCCTCAGGAATCCCACCACGTCCACGGAGGGTCTGGAAGCTGCTAGGAAAATGACATGCTGGAAGCAAGAGCAGAGATTTCAGGGGGGAATCTTTTTGCCTGGGAAGATGATGGAGAGTTCAAGTCATGGAATCATAGAATCATAGAATGGTTTAGGTTGGAAGGGACCTCGAAGCTCATCTAGTTCAAACCCCCTGCCATAGGCAGGGACACCTCCCTCTAGAACAGGTCCTCAGTGTCCTTGTAATGAGAAACCCAAACCTGAACTCACTATTCGAGGTGCAGCCTCACCAGTGCTGAGTATAGGGAGCCAAGCACTTTGCTGGTCCTGCTGGCCACACTGCTGCTGATACAGGCCAGGATGCTGGTGGCCTTGGCCACCTGCTGGCTCAGAGGTCCAGCGGTGGCTCAGAAATGCGAAGGCACACGTCCAAGTGCTTCTCTCTTTCTGAAAGTCTATTATCATGACCTCAGAAGACACCTGCCAAGTGGACCTACAGACTGCTTTTCTGGGCATCCTTCTGATCCGCCAATCATTGACTTCACAGTGAGTTATGCAAAGATGATGGTAAATGTAGCTGAGCAGCAGGACGTCTGCTCTCACCATGCTCTACCCCATCAGCAGCTTTATCTTTATCATGCTTAACTGACCCCTAGGTGTGCCCACAAAAAGCCTCATGTTCACTTATTTACATGGATGGAAATAACAGATAAAATCATGCCCTTATCAGGCTTGTTACATTTAACAGACAAGAGAGGAAAGGAAAACTGAATTCTACTTCTGTTGCGATTTCTACTTATGGATTCTGAGAACTGATTAAGTCATTAATCCCATGTTAGTGATGCAAAATAAAAATAAGCAAGAAGTCACACAGCCTGGTATTTCTAGACCTTGTAACTGCAATGCTTTCTGAGGTTGGGTTTTCCTTTCCCAGTTGCTTCTACAGTGATGTAAAACCCCAATTCATTTAAAAACTGAAACCCATGCAATAGTTGTGCCTAGGAGATACATTCTGTGAGTAGTCAGATGGATTTTTTTCTAGAGGTTCTTTATTCTTTTCCTTTTTTAAATGTTTGTTTCTCACATACCAGCCAACCTCAGACAAATCCTTGCTCAGCCAGTGAAAGCTGGCTCCACATTTACTGACATGACTAAGAGTTTTCAGAAAGTTCTTTTTAAAGGAGTTTTAAGAGGCAATAAGCAGAAAGCTTGAAGAAAAAATTGTCAAAGCATACATATGGAAAGGAGACAGTGGCACCACACTCCTTCTGCATGCAAGTTTGGGGAATGACCCTAGGGAGAGGCATTACAGGCCATAAATCTTCATTTTAATCTTTTAGCCAAAAGCCATATCTTTCTAGTCAGCTAATGGCATTTTGACAAGGTGTGCAGCTGAATTTCTGGAAAAGTGAAGTGAGGGATACTGCAGGAAGATTCAGTAGTTCAGAGGCAAAATTCTTCACACCAGAGCCTTTGAAATGGGAGCACTGGTGTTGTACGTCTGCTCAGAAAAGCTTTATTGTCCACAATTTATCTTAGATGTTTTATGAGTCAAGTCACAGATCAAACAAGGATGCTATTGCTTTAGCCAAAAGCAGACAGGACACAGGCAGAGGGTTTGCAATGCCCCTTATGCCCTCCCCATTCTTTGTATGTTAAACCTGCAACCCCTTTGCTATCACAGTACTGTCCCCAGGTGCCATAAGGGCTCATTCACAGCCCTCACAACAGTACTCATCACACCATTAGTTTCCACCCTGGTTCTGCCATTCCTTATACTCTGGGCCACTGCCTCAGAACAGAAGCATGCTACTTTCATGGCTTGGATAACCTGTGCTGTGCTGGCAAAATCCAGCCTGAGACCTGTGCTGGGTGTCTGACAGACCTTCACCCCAACAGTGTGATTTTCACTGGACAAGGACTTCTTCACCCCCAGGAGAGACAAAGGTGAGGCCTCACACGCTGGCAGATGGGTCTGTGGGTACCCAAAGACAAAGCTGTCAGGGGTCTCAGTGCCTGAGCTACTCACAGGTTCCTGGCTAGAGCAGAACCTTTCCCCAGAGCCATAGCTCAGTCAAGTACTTTATTTCTCTTGGTCTCCAGCCTGTGCTTATGCTTCTGTTTGTTCCTTTTATTCACCTCTCTACTAATGAGATGGAATAAGTGGTTACCTTGTGGGCCTTGCTGTACCCCAGAGGGATTTCCTGTGAGCAGGGAGGACCAGACATGTATGGCTTCCTGGGAACATGTTTTAGCATTTCTGAGAAGTCATCACTTACAAACTGTACTGCAAAGGCACAGACACCCCCTGAGTGTGAGCATTGCATGGGAGGGGAAAGAAGCCAGGGCTTGCTGTCACTGTTTAATGTATCTGCAGTATCCTGGAGGCGTGCATGGAGGAGGCAGAAGGATAGCAGCAGTGCTGCAGCTTCACTCTTTTGTGACATATTACATCCAGAAGAGAAAGAATTGCCTTGTAGGGAGCATAAATCAGGGGCTGCTTTCAGCTTTTAAAAGAAGGTAAAGTTTGTGTGAATATAATTATAGCCTCTGATGCAAATAAAACAAGATGTGACAGATACAGAAGGCTGCCACTACTAAGCTAATGCTATAAAACTTCAGTAAGTGACTAGCGGTTGGCAGGAAGTTCAAAGAAGATTTTACTCTCCCTTGACATTGATATTGTGTCTAAGATATCTCTTTTTAAAGCTTTTTGTTGGGTTCTATATACTTTTAAAAACAATGATAAGTTAAGATTGCCTCGAGCTGCATCATTTAAGCCAAATTTATTGATTCCAAAGTACCAAACAACTTTTTTTTTTCAGACCTCAAAAACAATGGTATGCTCTTTGTGGTATTTGTTCCTTGACAGTGGGTCACAATTTCATGTGACAATATTCTATTTTCCCAGTTCAGACTAATTAAGGTTATTATTTAACTTCTCTCTAAAGCCAGTCTCACTGCACCTCTCCCAAAGTCTGCTTCATTCTACCCATCCCACAGACAAGTACATGTAGTGTTTGTACATACACACAACTGTGCATGTTCACCCAGCAGCAATGAAGACATCAGTTCCTTCACACCCTGAACATCTCCCTGTGGCTACAGGGAGCCTAAGACAAGAGGAGGAGGTGTCTTGACCCTCCTTAGCTTGGGATGTTGCCAGTCCACTACCTTTGGAGTCTGAGAAGGCACACCTTGGGAAGAACTGCTGTTTTCATGTTCTGGTTTCATGGTCTTCCCTCAACATGGGTGGTTGTGGCCAGGAGGAGCTTGCTTTCTTCTCTCAGGCAACCAGCACCAGAACAAGAGGACACAGTCTCAAGCTGTGCCAGGGGAAGTTTAGGCTCGAGGTGAGGAGAAAGTTCTTCACTGAGAGAGTCATTCCCCACTGGAATGGGCTGCCCAGGGAGGTGGTGGAGTCACCGTCCCTGGAGGTGTTCAAGGCACGTTTGGACGTGGCACTTGGTGCCATGGTCTAGTCTTGAGGTCTGTGGTAGTGGGTTGGACTTGATGATCTTTGAGGTCTCTTCCAACCTTGCTATACTGTGATACTGTGATACTGTGATACTGTGACAGCCACTGTCAGAAACAAGATCACAAATTTTTGAACTCAGGAGCTGTTAGTCTCTGGCTTCCAGGCAACTGCTCTGACCCAGAGCCTTTACTTCACTTCCATTAGCACAAAACAGTTTCATCATGAAAAAAAAAACAAAAAAACAAAAAAACCCCAAGCTTGTCTATAATGAGGCATTTCAGAACTTGTAGCCTTAAATTCCAAAGTGTCCTCCAGTTTGAGGTTGACTTTTTAATAGAGTACTGAAACCTGCACACAGCATAGAGAACATTGCCCACTTATTCCAACACTGCCCTGCTACACACATAGAGCAACACTGCTTATATGGCAGGTAAGGCAGTCAGATCAGGTACACAGTATCTAGAGGACTGTCTTGTCAGGAGTCTGCAGGATTTAGGGATTCTGCTTCCCTCTCTGTTAGAAGTTGCCCAACTGTTCCCCATTTGACTGCTCAGATACTCACCAAGTAATCAATCACCGTTGACTCCTCACAAAGATAATGTTCTGAGCAAGAGTAAATTATAATGATGAAGTCTCCAAGGGGGTATTTAAGCAAACTATAATTACAAAAGGTTACTATCTATGACACTTTCAACTGTGTATTCCTTATCACCAAGCCTCCTACAATTTGTAACCTTAATTTATAGCCTCCTGGGGTACATTTGTCTTACAAGTTGCCAAATTTCTCTGATCTGACCCCTAAAATGCTCAGAAATTATGTTGCCTGTTACAAATACTGTGTATTGTAAGACCAGATCATAATCCCCACTGCCAAGATGATGGTTTAATAAGCAGGGATGCATAACTGACATGGAGGTGTGCAGCCATGGCTTGCATGGCAGTTGCTTTAGTAAATACTGATGTTGCTGGCACACACTTTCCCCTTGTCAACAGAACATGGTGCTGGCTGCACTGTTCTTCAGTAGTATCTCTATGCCTCCTTGTGACAGCCTTTCTTTTTGTGTGGTAGGTGACTTTCACATCTCAGGAATGTCACACACAAGTGTGCCATGCCATCTGATGCCATTTTGGAAAGGGTGCTGGAAGCACAGCTATTCCCTGCCCAGGCCATGCTATCTGTGTACCCAATTTTTTCCCTAAGTAGGGGAGTTCTTACTCTTCATAGTCTCATGGGACAAGGTGTTCTACAGTGAGCTAATTCCAAAAAGAAACTTGCCTTTGTCACCTGGCTGCAGTAATTCCCTGTGTCACTAAGGCAGACCTTTCTATACTGTCTCATGCACATACTTCTGCATCAGTTCTGCTCCAGCAAATTTATCTGAGTGTTTAGACTGGGCCTGCAGAGCTACAACAGAGAGAGTGGCTGCATAAAGCTGTTTGGCTGAGTCAGTCTCCAAGGGCAATTAGAGACTTGGTGCCACTCAATGCAAATGTCAGCTTTTGTGCTGCTGGACTAGAAAGGGGTGGCTGTAAATCTCTGATCAGAGACAGAAACACAAACTGGAAGATCTTGCAGAAACACATCCAGGCACCCGCAGCCTCTGCTCCATTGACTTTTACAGTGCTGACCCTAAAGCCAGTCTCCAGAAGGCAGGTTTCACACCTCAAGCTGCAGAGCACAGTGGATCCAGGTGAGGGCAAGAAAAGTAACAGCTTGCATGAGCCAGCACACTGCTTTAAATTTGAGGTGTAGTAGGAACTCTGTTGCTACTGTTTGTTTTCCTTGGCTCATTGTACAAAACCAAGGGAGACATTGCCATGTGAAAAATGGGGTACACAACATAAGAGATGATCATAGCAGCCCCTGCCATTCTCCTTTGTCTCTCACTACTGCAGGCTACTTAGTCTTCACCTCCACTGCAGTTGTGAGAACCACCTGAATCACTGCTGGTCTCACTCTGGGCAGCAGGGCTTTCACCAAGTCGTTTGCTGTTTGAGGATAATAAAGTTTTGCAAAATGCCCTTTTTTATAACCTCACTGAATAAGACTATCCAGTGTTCTAACATGGTCAGTGCCAAGGAGCAGGCACCTTCAGCACTGCTTGCCGAGTGTCCCTCCCCACACCCCAGCACCGATCCCAATCTGACATCTGAAGGAATTAGAGTCAAAGAATGACAATAGCAACAGAAAAGAGCCTTGGGCAAAGGAAAACAAGATCAAATGCACCTACAGCATGACAGCCAGCAGCAACTTGCCCCACGGATGCTGCCACAGCAGAAGCTCTGGGACAGTGCTGGGAAGGCCACATAGCAGCTGTGGCTCACACTGTTCAGTGAAACAATTAATGCAATCAATTACTTTCCAGGAATGTCTTGTCTAATGAATCACTGGGCTATTAACCTGAACAGTTGTAATGTATATTCCCTAGTCAGTGTTGCTTGAATAATCCCCAAGGGGATAATTAGAAGTGCATCACATGGAGGAATTTGTAATGCATTACTGGACCCTAATAAATGCAAAGACTCCCTCGGATGCTGTCAGTGATTTAGAAAAGAGTCAATGGACCGAAGGCAGAGGAAGAGAGAGTGGCAAGCTGTATGGGCAGCTGTGTTAACGCCTTGCTATGGATTTAGAAAGCTCATGTACCTCTTTAATGGCATCAAGACTGAAAATGTGAAGCAGAGATGGAATTTATTTAAATTCAATGGTCAGATTGTTCCTAGATAAGGGATCTAGCCCTCACTGTAGCTAGACCACCAGCCTGATTTGCTCCCTACTTATTGTAGATCCTGCTGGTGTCTACATAATCCATACTTCACATGAGCACTTCAGTCATGATACTTCACACTTAGGTTCCTTTCTAGTTACCTTATTAATTCCATCATGAAGCAATCCAAACATACGTGGCTGAATCATTCACAGAATAGATACTCTGTGCAGCAGTTTGGCACTGTAGCATCTGTGTCTCTACACAAAAAGAGCTGGTAGGTACACCAGGACAGAGATAGCATAGGAGGAGACAGGTTTGTTTGAAAGCATAGTTGAAAATGGGAAAATGTGGGCAGTGAGTGGCAGAACTGACTGGCTGAAGATAGCTTCCTAGCCCTAACAGCAAGTGGGATGTGGCAGCAAGATGCTGTAAACTGTGATGGACAATGCAGAGAAATCAAGTAGCACACATCTGAGGCAGTGAAGGGAGCCAGCAGAAAGATGAATAGAGAGCTCAGGTGAAAATTTTCTTTGCAGTTTGGGCAGGAAGGCAGAGAAAGGAAGTCCAGAAAAGTAGGCTGCAGTATTGGAGCATAAAATAGTGAGAGCTTTAGTAAGAGTTTTTAAATGCTAAAGCAAGTTGAAACTAATTGAAACAAGTTAATTGCTGCATCTTCCTACAAGTCTGTGTGGTAGGGCATCACCTTGTATCTACTTTTTTACAGTACAAGGTAAATGATTTTCTGTCACCCTGTTTATAGTAATTATGAACCAGATGTAAAAAGTGCTGATCCCATGCCTGTCAGATTCACCAAGCTATTCAGCAAGCTCAGGGCCTGTGTGCATGGCAAAAACAAAGGCAATGTTGTGGAAATGTTCTTGTCTCTCACATGTTCCATGGACTGGACACATCTGCTGTGTTTTCAAATGCTGATAGCAAAGTTCCTTGCTGCTGAAGATTGCCACACAGTAGGCTAGCCAGCAGCCTTGTAAAGGCTGTGAAGCTGCTTCTTTCTCTCTCTTGGCACACCCCCCTCCTTCAGCCAGTATTTATTTCATTTCAGATCAAATAGATCAATATGATGCTTGAGCCAAAGCTTCAGGGCAAGCACCTGGCTGTGATCCTCCTGGTCCTTCATTACAAACAGGATCTGTGCTGGCAGAACCTTAAAAGTTTCAAGGGGAGCAAGATCCCCTCTCAGCCCTGGGCAGGGGGCACGTTTGCACTGTGGTGCACCACCATTGTATAGCAATGGGGTGGGGGAAAGGGAGTGCAGGATCTGCATGTCCATGGCACTAGGAGCCAGTCAGTGCAAAATTAAGCTAAGTTGGCTCCTCATAAAACCCCTTTGGTGGTAAAGCTCCCTTTACACAGCTAAGACTGCGAGAAGACATAAATAATTCATTGTCCTGCTGCATCTGTCTTACTGCAGAAAAGATTTCAGGTAGTGCTGACGTTAGAAGAACATAAAAGCAGAGATATACATCCACCATTCACATTTTTTCCTCATAAGGATGAAGAGTACATTAAGTGACCTTCCTTTCCAATAGGATAAGAAATCTAATGCCAGCTTAAGAAACTTAAAAGTTGTTAGCAGTTATATATTACTGGCAACATATTTTACACTAGGCAGCTATGAAAAAAAAAAAAAAGTCATAAAAAATGCAATTAAATGTCTGAACTGTTGCTATTTTGGAAATTAAAACAACACACAGTATCCTTGCTGCAGCTTATATTACTTACTTATGACTTGTGCACAGTTATTTTCACCAGTTTAACCATGCTTCTTTTCCATAAAAGTCTGCTGTTAATAGATCCTTTGGGAACCCTGAAAATAACAAGATCTGTAATAAAAAAATTAATAACACTGAGAGAAAACTCAAGTTCGAAAGACTTTTTAGAGCACATTAAAGTTTCTAGTTAAAAAAAAGAAAAAAAAAGAAAAAAAGGGGAAAAAACATTTGCTGAGAAACCTCCTCATGCTCTCTAGCAGCTAAATCTGAACTGCCATTGCTGAGAAGTAGCAGAAGGGAAGCCCAGTCCTTGAGAGAGTGTCATGCCTCCACTATGTGCATGGCTTTGTGGTTATTGAGAATGCTAACAGACCCTCTGATGTTACATTAAAATCTTGTTCTCATGATGAAACCCTATGCAGTAATATGGGATGTCAGTGAACATCAGTCATGTTTACATCATCTCTATGTGCAAGTTCTTCCTGTACAAGAAAACATTCTAAAGGCAGCACTGGCCACATCACTACACAGAAATTGAATTCATTTAAGGGTAGAAATATTCCTAAGGGAGTTGAGGCTGTTCAGTCTGGAGAGGAGAAGGCTCCCAGGTATCCTTATTGTGACCTTTCAGCATGTTAAGGGGGCTACAAGAAAGCTGGGGAGGGACTTTTTAGGCTGTCAGGTAGTGATAGGACTGGGGGCAATGGAAGCAAGCTAGAAATGGGGAGATTCAGATGATGTTAGGAAGAAGTTCTTCAGCATGAGGGTTGTGAGACCCTGGAATGGGTTGCCCAGGGAGGTGGTGGAAGCCTCATCCCTGGAGGTGTTTAAGGCCAGGCTGGATGAGGCTGTGGACAGCCTGATCTAGTGTGAGGTGTCCCTGCTCATGGCACGGGGGTTGGAACTGGATGCTCCTTGTGGTCCCTTCCAACCCTGACTGATTCTATGATTCCAAATGGAGAGGATTAGCTAAGGGACAGAAGGAAAGAAAATTATATGAACAAAACATATTAGTGAATATTACCAACAGGTAAAATGCTAAATTCTGGGCTCCTGTGGTTTTAAAAGGTAATGATTTGCCCTTCCCTGCTGCTCAGAATTTGTCACATATTTGTCTAACTCATGGTGGGAGCATATTGCAAGACTACGAAGCGGTCTAAAGATTTTACCACTTGCACTGGAATTGGTACACCATTTGATAAGACAGAAAAGTCAGTGTTTGGTGTATATTTCTGTCCCAAATGAGAGGGAAAATCAGCAAAAAATGGTATATTGATGGAAGGTGATGAAACAAATTTCATCAGAGCGAGTCTGAAGGTCACTCAAAAGCAATAATTAAAGACAGACATTTTAAATCAGCAAATCCAAATCATTTGCATCCAAGCAGTCAAGAAGAAATAAGTCAAGACTGACTTGAACTTTCTATGCTAATTCTTTCAAGAGGCCTTTAAACATTTGGCAGTCTGGAAGAAAATTAATTTTTATTTAGAAAGAGTATATGAAGTAGTCCAAGGGTTTGTAAGCCAGTAAAACCAGTCTTCAGTTTCACCATCATTTTGACAATGGTTGAAAGGTAGACTTAGAATCAGTGCCAACAAAGTTAAATTTATGGAGAATAATTCTGAGACTAAATCCATCTTTTTTTTTTTTTCCACATGGACTGCTAAGATTGACACAAGTGCTGCTGAAAGAGGCTTAACTACAATAACTAACTTGTTATAAGACAGGATTTTAATTTAGAAACAAAGAAAAGAAAAGAAAGGAAAATAGAAGAAAGGAAAAGGAAAGGAAAAGGAAAGGAGAGGAAGGGAAAAAGAGAGGAGAGGGAGAGGAGAGGAGAGGAGAGGAGAGGAGAGGAGAGGAGAGGAG